>JAJIBD010031119.1:0-23006 GCA_021461705.1 Cryptotis parvus | reverse complement strand
AATAAAAATGGCACAAAATTGCTTCTAAGTTGTTTTTTTAGAGCTCTGTAAGAATATCAGATTTTTTTATAAAAACAAGAGGATTGAAATGGAAACTTAAAATAACTCTCCCTTCCAGACTTCTAAGGCAGCTGCGTGAAAATAAGAGTGAAGATGTAAGTTGGGTTCCCCCACTCTAACTCTTAAAAATGGCCTCTAAATCAAATATCTACAATATGACCTCTAAATGACCTACTCCACATCAAAATAAAAAATAATGCTTGAACTTACCATATAATATCACAGATTTTCATTTAATTATTTAAACGTTGAATTTTCATGATAGTATGGATAATGAGAACAAAATTAAGAATAGTTTAGAAGTAATATAAAACTATAGATAATACTAACATACATTGATTTTAAAATAGTTGCGTGACTAAAAACAAAAGAATTCCCGTGAAATAAACATTGACTTGATGATTTTTTTTGTAATTCATTCTTTTTCTTCCATAGTTTTCTGCAAAGTATGTATTTTGAGAAAATACATAAACAATAACTCATCAAGAAATAACTGCATGTATTTCATATATCTTATATCACTTGTACTTCACAAAACAAACCCAACATATAAATTATGTTCTGATTCATTCATTTAATAATTTACTTTTGTTTTGAGCAAAATATCAAAATCAAAAAAAAAATTTTCATATTATATCTAACTTGGAGTTGCAGGTGTGGCTGCAGTGGCCGGCTGTGTCAGCAGGTTGCAGACAGGGATACCAGACTTGTCTACACCCCCTCCCCCAGTGCTCTGCCCTGTGGACTCTGGATGGTTGATGGTCTGACATAGAAAAATAATGGACCGTCTGGGATGAGGACCCTTTGCCCCGGCAAGAGTCTAGCAAGCTGCCCGTGGCATATTTGATATGCCAAAAAACAGTAACAATAATGGACTTCATTCCAACGAATGGAGTTATTACTAGTACCTGCTCGAGTAAATTGATGAACAATGGGAAGAGAAGTAATATAAGTGACAAATGATCTAACTTACTTATATTCTTAAACAAATATTACACATTGCCAATAGTATAAAAAGCAGTCTAATAATAGAAATCTACAAAAGTAATTCCAACATCAGTAAGTCAAAAGAAAAAAATATGTTTCTTGTGATGGAAGACTAAATAATCATTAGATGATCACAACAAAACATATGGCTTCTTTCTTAATATAAAATAAACCAGAAGCTAACATTATTTTAACTGCAAAATGGTAGTATGAGCCCCATTAATTATAGGAATAAAGAAATAACAATATTTTTTGGAGTACCAGAAAGCACATTAGTACTTAAAGGCAAATTCAAATATGTTAACTGAATAATAGAACATATTATAACATTACTCTAAAAATTAATGTAAAATGAATAATTCATTTTTGGGACAGCTATTGCAATTAGAAAACATAGAGAGGTATCCTTCATATATTACATATAGTGTTCATTAATTATCCATTTGTATCACTTGTCTTCCCATTGTTCATCGATTTACTCGAGTGGGCACCAGTAACGTCTCCATTCATTGGAAATGAGGCCCATTATTGATACTGTTTTTTGCATATCAAATACACCACAGGTAGCTTGCCAGGCTCTTCCATGGCTCTGGGTTCATCCCAGAGGGCACAGTCTTTATCTATGTCAGGCCATCAACCATCTAGGGCCCGTGGATCACAGTCCTGGGTTTACTATATCCCACCACTGCCTTTGGGCTTGGATTGTGTCTTCTGAAAAGTCTGCTGAAAGTCGAATGGTTGCTCCTTTATATACAATTTCCTTCTTTGATCTTGCTGCCTGAAGAATTATGTCTCTGTCTATGGCATCCATTACTATGACTAGGATGTGTCCTGGGGTCTTTCTATTGGGGTCTCTTTCTTGTGGTGCGTGTCGGGCTTCTTGGATCTGGATGCCTTCATCCTTTAACTTCGGGGAACTTTTCAGCCAGGATGTTTTTAACTGTTTTAATTTCCTTGGGGGTTACTTTCCTGTTCCTCTGGGACTCCCATAATTCTTATGTTGTTCCGCCTGGCTTCATCCCATTGTTCTCTGTTCTGTTGCTGATCCATTTTCTGGTCTTTTTCCATCTTATGTAGTTCTCTGAGTGCTTTCTGCAGCTCATCTTCAGTCTCACTGATTCTCTCTTCCGCTGCTGTCATCCTACTGTTGAGAGCCCTATTGTGTTTTTCATTTCATCTACTGAGTTTTTAAGCCATGATATTTCTATTTGCATGGTTCTCATTTCTGCTCTCATTTCCTCCCGTAATTTATTGACTGCCCTTTCAACTGCTTCATTTATGTTCTCCTGTATTTTATTGGACATCTGCTCCATTTTTTTTGTTGAGCTCCTTAAGCACCCTACCAATTTCTTCTCTAAATTCATTGTCAGAGAGATCATGAACATCTGCATTCTTTTTTGAGTCTTCAGGGTTGATCCCTTCATCTGTTCTTTGAACTGGGGATCTGTGTTGTTTCCCATGGTATTGTGGTGTTCAGGGATAGATTCCTCTAGTGTACTGTATCTTTTTCTTGAGGGTATTACCATCCCTTGCTGTTGATTTCCTAGTATTTGTATTAATAAGCGGCTGCTATGAGCGGCTGCCCGCCTGGCCAGCTGCACACCCCAGGAGAATACCTGAGGTGGGAGACAGGCCGGTGTGAGAGTTCAACATGGCCGTTTACTTCGGGCTTCGGCTCGGACTTCTGGGGGTTGTAGTTCTACCCTTCTGCTGAGGCCTGGGTCTCTACTACGACCCCAGGAACCTTCCGGCCAGCCCGCACACCCCAGGGAGAATCAGAGTCCTGGGTTTAGACAAGCTTGTCAAGTAAATAATATAAACTTCACTTGATCACTTGAATCCCGTTATTTATCGATTTGCTTGAGTGGGCACCAGTAACATTTCCATTTGATTCTATCCACGTGCCAATAGCCCAATGGCATTTGGTTGCTTCAGGAACATGAAGTGCCTCAAACTGTTCCTTCAGGGTCTTGATGAAGAAGTCTGACCATCTTGTAGGTGGACGGCCACGTGATCTTTTGACATCCCAAAGGATCCAGTCAGTAACGGCTCTAGTCCAGCGGTCATCGCCAAATCACATTATATGTACAGCCCATCTGATTTTCGATGCAGTGGCAAACAAGACGGCGCCCCTGATTCTGTAATAGCGACGGAGGTCGGAACTCCGGATTCCTTCTCTCACTTGAGTGAGGCATGTTATTCCAAACATAGGCATGCTATTCCAAGGCGTGACATTTCAAGCATAAATATATAAATTTATTTATTTATTTTACCCTGTAAATAATCTAAACAAAACAACAAAACTCACAGTAGGAGAAAAACACAGATGAACCCCTATTGGGTTTATACTGAGTAAATAATTTCCATAATGTACATAAAAATGAAATTTTAAATACTATTGTCTGAGAAGACCATATAAAATTTAATTTTCCATATTTTATATTAGGTTTATTTGACCGGTAAAAATCTGAACACATCTTAGAAGCATAAGCAGTAATCATTTTAAATATCTCATTTTTTAAAAGATTTTTTATTTCTTAAATCCCAGAACAAAATGGATGTGCTTTGGTAAAAGTAGGACTAAGCAACATTTTAGACCAAATAACAACCATTGCTGTTTATTTGCAACAAAGCTTATTCTGCCTATTAATTTGTTAACATTAACTAATTTTACCAAAATGTAAATAATCTTTATGAAGTTTTATAAGAAAATTTAGTAAAATAAGAAGTTAGTAGTAAAATGAAAATGCAGTATTTATTTCCCAGGGCACTAATAATACAAATCCACATTTTTATGCATAGCTATACAAAAAATGCATGTAACTAAAGTTGCGTATAAAAGGTCTTCAAAGTTTTGATGAATAATGAATGAACTGTCCTTTCATAATATGTAAATAAAGTGCTAATCTCTATCAGCTAGGGCTATGTGAAAGAGTAACATATCAAATAATTTAATATATAAAAATTCTATCTTTTTATATAAATACCTAACCTAGATACTGTGCCATAGAATTCTCACTAAATATATTATATATTTACTTACTAGTATAGTTATATTAAGCTAGTAATTAGCACAAAAGTCAATCAATAAAAATTATTGGAAAAAGAATGTTTCAAACAAGGTAACAAACTCTGTATACACACATATATATTTGTCATTGTACAGAGTAGCTTAAAGGGACTTGAAAACTAAGCACAGTAAAATTTTGTATTATTTAAAAAGGGAGCAAAAACATAAAATGTCATGAATAGAATGTTAGAATGAGCTAGAATGTAGTAATTTCTATTGAAGTTGTAATGCATAAGGGTACCAAAATAAAGCCTTTAATAAAAATTTAAAAGCAAAGCTATTTTCTCCAGAATATCTTTTTTAGCACTTCAGAACTATGAATCAAATGTTTGTTCATAAAAAAAATGGTGCTAGGACAATGTGATTTTAAATTTCAGCTAATTGTAGGCTTTAAATAGTTTTTATTTCATTTTTTATAGTAGTAAAAAGCATAGGGCCCTCTGTACCGCATAGTAATAATACTGTTCTAAGAATTAGGGGAAAAACCTAACCAGCTACACATTGTAGCAGAAAACTGTTTTCTAAACTACTGTTGGCCATAGAAAGCACTTTTATAAGATTGATGCACTTGAACAAAATAAGTAGTATATGATTTAATGAAAATTATCTGTTGGTTTTGGGCCATTAGAAAAGCAGACAAGAATTTTTCAAAGTAGGAAAAATATAACTTTACTACACTCTCATCTCATCAACTTTGCAATCTTAGAGGCTTAAATACTCCTAAACACTCAATTAATAATAACACCTGCTAAGGGAATACATTCAGAGAAAATTTAGAGTGGCAATATTTGGAGTAATAAATATTTAGAGTAATATTTAGAGTAACAAATATCACTCTAAATATTTATTTATTTTATAGGATATATAAAATTACTCTTAAAGAGTAATTTTTAGGGTGTTAATATTTAGAGAGATAATAGCATGAGGTGGGGCACTTGCCTTTCAAACAGCCAACTCAGGTTCAATAACCCACATCCCATTTGTTTCCCTGAGCTCCACCACAAATGATACCTAGAGAGAGCCAGAAACAAACCCTGAACACAACCATGTGTGGCCCAAACAAAACAAAAATTAAACAAATTTTAATAAATTTAATAAAAAACTGATAAGAAGAAGTGAAGGTAGGTCTACAGCTGAATCTCAGCAAAACTATGTTCATGAAAAATGAACTAGTTCCAGAGGCCCCATTCACTCTCAATGGAACAAACATCTCTGAATGCAGCAGTTATGTGTACCTAGGTCGAGAAGTCAACATGATGAACGACCTAAAACATGAGCTGCGCAGGAGGAAGAGAGCATCATGGAATGCCTTCAGAAGCATCAAAGAAATAGCTAAAAAAGACAAAGAACTTCCCGGCTCCGGGCACATCTCTTCAACTCCACCATTCTCCCTGCATTAACATATGCCTCAAAGACCTAGGCCCTACGAAAGCAGGAAGGATGAGAACGATATTCGGCTCTCCCAAAGAGGAATCAAAAGAGCTATGCTTGGAATATCATGCCTCACTCAAGTGAAAGAAGGAATCCGGAGTTCCGGCCTCCATCGCTGTTCCAGAGTCAGGGACGCTGTCTCATTTGACAAGGCATCGGAAATCAGATGGGCTGGACATGTAATGCGATTTGGAGACCACCACACTAGAGCCATTACCGACTGTATCCCATGGGATGTCAAAAGATCACTTTCGGCCGCCCACCTACAAGATGGTCAGATATCTTTGTCAAGACCCCGAATGAACGGTTTTAGGCTCTTTGTATTCCTGAAGCAATCAGATGGCATTGGGCTACACTGGCACGTGATAGGGTCAAATGGAAATATTACTGGTGCCCACTCGATCAAATCGATGAATAATGGGATGTCAAGTGATCAAGTGAAGTGAAGAAGTGAAAATATTGCAGAGGGATGTATTTAACAAATTAATGTTGATCTGCTATTTATGCATTACACCATGAACTTTTATAATGGTCAAAATAATATTTCACTTTTTCAACCTTTTTAAATATAGTATATCTCTTTAAATATACTTAAAAAATTCACAGTACCAATTTCTATATCCAGTTGTAAAAGATAAATATGTGTGACTGAAAGCAAAACCAGAGCATGATGTCTCTGAAGTGATTAAAACATGAAAAGTAATATTTTTACTTAGCTACTCAACTTAACTAACATTAAGTTATGGCCAATACTAAAAATAAAGGTAAAAATGCCTGAGCAGACAAAGCCTAAGGTAATATAACATGTTATAAAAACATATTCTGTCTTGATATTCTTTCATTAGTTTCCTCATATAATTAGGTTTATCGCATGCCTTTGGGTAATAATTCCACTGCATTGAAAATCCCTTTCCCAAAATTTTAACAGTATGCAAAACTAGGGGTAATAACTTTTATTAAAAATATATTAACATTAATTAATTGCACACTACTGTTAATGACTTATTTAAGTTTTATATGCATTAAGGTGCATGCATACAGTATTTTCCTTGTATCACACTTGTCTCTTGTCTTCCCATTGTTTATCAATTTGCTTGATGCACCAGAAACATCTCCATACATCCTGTCACGTGCTAGTGTAGCCCAAGAGTATCTACTTGCTCAAGGAACACAAAGAGCCTCAAACTATTCATTCAGGTCAAGGGAATGAGGTCTATAATTGTTACTGGTTTTTGGCATATGACATGAGTAGCTTGCAGAGTCTCTGCTGTGCGGATGGGATACTCTCGGTAGTAGGCTCTCAGTCTGTACATTTACTGATGAACCTCGAGGCCACAAAACAGCTGCACACAACAGGAAGAGATTCACTTTTCTCTTGGGTGGAGCTCTGACGAGCTGTGGAGTCCGGATGTTGAAAATGGTTGCCCTCATGCTGAAGGGGTTCGGTCTGACTTCTTGCAAGGCTCTATTGGGATGGCGGGCCAAGGCTAGAATCTGCCTTCCCTCCCGGATGATTCATGACAAATATATAATACATATTATATGTACACATTGATCTCCATTTTTCCATATCTTAACCAGTAATACAGGGCATCCTATTCTTCATTTTATTCACTTAGAAAACAGTTATCATTAACTCAAGAACACTAACTACTAATGTCAACTCAACTGTAAACTCTACCTGTGGTCAAAAGCAGTGTAGGACCAGAGAGGGTAGGGCACTTGCCTTGCACATGACCTTGCAAATGAAGAATTTTCAGAAGAATTTTAAGGTTATTCCCTGAAAATTCTTAAGGTCCCTGAGCCCCACCAGGTTTAATCCCTGACCAGATAGCCAGGAGTAAGCCCTGTACAACAATGATTGTATCCCCAAAAACAAACATAAAAATTTATATTCATGGTCCCAAAACATTAAAAATAGTTATAAATTTCAAATCCCTATATGTAGACAGAGAAGATTTATTTATTTGGTTCATTTCAAATTTGGTTTTTATCCAATTGAAACGTCTCAAAATTCTGTAGATACAATGGCATAATTGATAAACCAAGACTCTGTCTCAGTAAATGAAAAATAAGCAAACTAAATAACTATGGGACTTACAGTAGCATTCGATTTTATTAAAAAATCAGTCAAACATTATAGCTAAAAGTTTTATCAAGGACATACGATTTTCATTTGAGATGTAGAATGGGGTGGACATCAGTTTATTATGAGAAATGGCGTAGAGAACTGGAGGAAGGAGTGTGAAAACTTTCTTCCCTGCAAATAAAGAATGTGACAAAAGTCAAAATACTAATTATCACTTATGTCACTTGTATCACTCGTCTTCCCATTGTTCATCAATTTGCTCTAGCAAGCAGCAGTAACATTTCCATTTGTTGGGAATGAGGTCCATTATGGTTACTGTTTTTGGCATATCGAATACACCACAGGTAGCTTTCCAGGCTCTGCCGTGGCTCTGGGTTCATCTCTGGGGGTCCAGTCTTTTTATGTCAGACCATCAACCATCCAGGGCCCACAGGGCAGGGGCCCTGACTGCAGACAAGCCTGACTCCTGTCTGCCACCTGCTGATGCAGCTGGATACCACAGCCACACCTGCAACACCTCGCAGGGCAAGGCACTCTGACCAAGATGGCTGCAGTGGCAGTGGTCGTGGCCCAGCTTAATCTGATGGGGCAGAGTTAAAAAAAAAAAAAAACTCCTCCTTGCATGTCTCTCCAGCATGGGTTTCATGAATGTGGATTGGGTTTGAGTATGGGTTTCGTACTCATGAGAACCAAGGTATAGACAAGGTATAGCCAAGGTATAGACCTAGGATGTCTGAGGAAAAGGGAGGGGAAATCTTCGCAAGGGCAGTGTTTGAATATGAGGACTAATTTTGCAAAGATTTTTTTTCCTCCTACCTTGTACTGGTAGGAAAATAAAACTACAACCGTGTGTGATGAACAATTTTACTTGAGTCTCCAGCTCTCAGTTCAGGTCCTAGGGCAAATAGCCCAAGCACGGTACCTAACTCTGACAAAGATGAACCTGTGAACAAAGCATGGAAATGGACAAAGGACTATAGAGAAAATATTATACACTGTAACACTCAGACATTTCAGTTCTTGTGATTCTTTTACAGTTTTTCTAAACACATCAAATAAATATGTTTGATAAGCAGTTACAGCAGCAAAGTTCACAACAGCCAGGAGCTATGAATGCTAAACCAACTTTACTAATTGATTAACTTAAATACCACACAGCATAAATGGCTCCTATAATTTGGGAAAGCAGAGTATATAAATTCTTTTCAATACTTAGAAGAAACAGGGAGACCTGGCTTTATAAATTAGTCTGCAGACCTTACAAAAGTTGGGTAAATGTAGGAAACATGGTTTTATTGTGACAGTTTTTTAAAAAAAAGTAGCCAAAATAGCCTGAGTGTAATAATGATAGGGCACTTGCCTTGCAAGCAGCTGCCCCAGGTTCAATTCCAGGCATCTCATGTGGTCCACCAAGGTCACCTGAATGATTTCTGTGTGTATACATCAGGAGTAACCCCATTTTTCTTAACAAACTTTTTGATAATCAGCCCCTTCCGCCTCTCTACATCTGACCAAAACCAAACACACACACACACACACACACACACACACACACACACACCACGTGTGCCGCACACACATGCACACACACACACACACACACAGAGGAAAAAAGTAGCCAAATAGTTATTAAGCTGAAAATTTTGAAAGAAGAAACATGAAATACATTCTGACATTAGATTTCTTTGTTACTATGGGTAACTAAGGTATACCATAAAAGAAAAATAAATCTCTAAAACGGAACAGCAATTAAATTTATTCAGTTTTAATCAAGTTCTACTTCAAATAAAACCTTCTCTGAGCCGATTCCAACTAAATTCAAGAAGTTTTCTTTAAAAAAACATTAACTGGGGGTTGGGCGATAGCTCAGTGGGTAGGGCATTTGCCTTGCATGCCGCTGACCCATGCCAGCCAGGGTTTGATCCCCGGCATCCCATATATCTCCAAGCACCACCAGGAGTAATTCCTGAGTACAGAGCCAGGAGTAACCCCTGAGCGTCACGGGTGTGACCCAAAAAGCAATAAATAATTAAATAAATAAGTAAATAAATAAATAACTAGATAAGTAAATAAATAAATAAACATTAACTGAAAAACAAATAAAGGTTTTACTGCATTTTCCCCTGAAAGGTTGATATACCATAAGAAATGACTACGAGTAATAGAAAATGGATCTTATACATATATCATTTACTAGAATTTAGTAATTATCTTTCTTTCTCTCATAAATCACAGTAAAAAGATATAATATAAATTAATGATTTGTATTCATCAGAAATATTACTCTGACCTTTTTATTCTTCACTGATACCTATTTGTAGTATCTGCTTGGCTGGGAAACTTCATTATAATCTTTAAATTACTATAGAGTGTGTTGGAAGTTGAAATCTGTTTCATTTAATGGCAGCAAAGGTGTATTTTTCCCATTTTGCTAATTTATTATAAAGAATTAAATGCAGATTTCAGTAATAATAGGCTCCAGTAACATCTAAGAACTTAGCACCAGACAAGCTGCATAAGAAAATGGTAATTACCAAATATAGTACCCAATGTTTAAGGGAAGAAAAATGAGATTCTTGTAAGGAGTTTTAAAGATTTTTCTTTCTCATTCCTCTCTGCTTTTGGTGCATATTTATCTGGGCAAAACTAAATCAATCACTAATATTCATTTAAAAAAGTAGAATTCTACATTATTTTAATTATCCTTTTACATCACTATGTACAATAGTAAAACCAATGATACAAATAACTACCTATAATAAAAAAGTTGTACAAATAAATCTAGCTCATATTTTCTATATTAAACATTATTATATCAATTTTAATATATTAACATTTGTAATCTTCTTGCCATGTGTGAAAGTTTACTTTCTTTTAAGGGAAATCTAACCACTATTGCTTATTCCACATAAAAGGTAATTTATTTCCTAAAATATATATGAATTATGTTTCTTTGGGTGAGTAACCCAACTCCCGTTTTCTAAAAGTTGAATATCATAAAGTATTTGCCTGGCCAAAATTTTACCATTTTGATGACAAAAATTCAGTCAGTTACTGCTTCATCAAGATAACACAGATAAGAGTGAATACCTCTGTTTAGCTTACTTTTCAGTTTGAGGGTAAAAATGGTGTTAAGTATCTTGTATACCTTTTGAATAGCTGATGATGGAATGGGAGGGCTCCAAATGTACCAACTGAACTGTGTTTGTTCAGCCTGTGTAGTGTGACAGGCTGAAGTGACTGAGAGTTATGAGAATTCTTTACTAAGTCATAGACACACAGGCTGATCCCCCAGTCTAGGATAAACATAGGTGTTAGGTAGCAAATACACTCTGTAACTGAGTTAGACTTGAGTCTCTTGAGCTTATTATGAAATACCCAACTCAAGTGAGCTCTCTAGCATATGTAAACTAATACATCAGGTTCCTGTGTCAAATCCCTTGAGATCTCTGGATAAAAATTTTGCCTCATCCCTGAGTGCTTACACTGTTTGATGTGCTACTGCCTTGGAGCATTGTATATAGATCTAGATATTAGTTATATGTAATACCTACTATTAGGTGGCAGGAACAGGAATTATCCTGATTAGCCTCCTGAGTATGCTGAATTCTATTAATCCCCAATTCTTGCTTGTCATTTCTAGGTGGAATATTTTTTCCTAATACAAAAGTAGTAACTTGTTATTTCTGAAAAATTTATACCGATATGGTATTCTATGATCAAATTTTCCAAGATAAGTAATTACGGTACAGAACAAAAGTGATACTTATTGTACAGTTGAATTACAAAGTGGGTATTTAAAACAATAGAGCTAAAGTCCTCACACATATAAACAGTCCCCTTGCATAAACTCCTTAGTGAAGTCATGCCATGCCCTACTTCTTCATTCTAAAAACAGTAATCATGCTGTTTTTTGAAAAGAACTGCTTAAAATAGCAGTATTTTGTTTTGGTTGTCGTTTAGGGGCCACAGCTGGCAAAGTTTGGCTATTGCTCCTTGCTCAGTGCTCAGATGATCATATGGGGTCCTTGGGTCAAGCCAAGTCAGACAAGACAGGCAATGCCTTATACACTAGCTATACTATCTCTCCAGCCTACTGTTTCTGTTTAAAATCTTAGAAACTTATCATTATACATTTTCAAAGCCAGTCACTCACTTCTCAATTTATTACTCTGGAATAGAAGCAAAATAAATTCCTAAAATATAAATATCTTTATTATGTCTCGATTTTGTGGGCACATAAAAATGTGAAATTTCAGGAAAAGTTCGTTCATAGTTATAGCACCCTCAGGTCAATGATATGTGATTCTTAGTTTGATGGGATTTAGTTGAGAACCCATCACTGCAGCAATTGGCCCAGATTCTCTAAGTTGACTGTAAAATGTAGTGCAATGTTGAAAGTGAAAAAGAGTACAAGCCAATTACAAAAATCTATATTTTCTTTGTAAAATTAAGGTATCCAAGAATACCTGGCCTGAGTGGGGGTCTGCTGTATCTTTCCAGGCGCTTCCTGAAGGCTCCAGAGAGAACAACGTGGGCAGCTACCCTGTTTGATGCTGCGTCTGCAGGAGACTGTCTTCCCTGGGCCCTGGCCACGGAAGAGGCGTGTGGACTGCTTAGAAGGTTCCAGGAGAGGCCGCCAGAGGGCCACTCTCATACTTGACCACGTCCAAGCTCTCACGGCTGCACCCCTTCTCCAGCGTGCTCCGCGTCACTCAGCACCTCGGCCACCTTCTCCTTGTGAGCAGTGTCAAGGCCCTGCTTCCGTGACCGCATGGCCGCTTCCTCCAAGATCACAGCAGCTTCAAATTTGCCCTGGCGTCTGTAGAGAGCCCCGAGGTTTTTTAAAGTGTTTGTAACAGTTGGGCTGTCCACCTTAAACACTTTTTACCAGCCGCCATACTCTCTAAACGAGGCCCCGTCTGAGACTCACAGACATGGGGCAGAGCTGCTACTGACTCTCCCTGTGCCCAGCCACTCACGAGGCACCCAGGAGGGATGGCGGGTTCTAGCCCTGGCCTGGCATGCCAGCAGAGCCTTGTAACAAGCCAGACGACCCTCCCACTCCATGAGGGCCTCCATTTTCCACATCCGGACTTCCCCCTCATCAGAACTCCACCCATCAGACCAGCCTATCACAGCCCAGCTTTGCTGCCATGCGGTTCATCAATAAATGCTATATTTAGAGATGACTACAAGAGTATGCTACCCACACGGCAGAGCCTGGCAAGCTACCTGTGTCATATTTGATATGCCAAATACCAATAACAATTATAGACTTCATTCCCATGACCTGATGGAATGGTTTGAGGCTCTTTATGTTCCTGGAGCAAGCAGATGCCCTTGGGCTCTACTATCATGAGGCAGGACATATGGAAATGTTACTGGGGCCCGCTCGAGCAAATCGATGATGAACGGGAAGACAGTGATACAGTGATCCAAGAATATCTTTGGGGCCACAGAGATAGTACAGAGGATTGGGTATTTATCTTTGCGTTTAGCTGCCCTGTGTTCTGGCCCCTGACACTTCATAAAGTCCACCAAAACCTGCCAGGTATGATCTTTGAGCACAGGCAAGAGTCAAGTCCTGAGAACCAGTGGTCTTCCCCAACCTGTACAAGAAACAAAACAAAATAAAAAACACCTTTACTCTTGGTAGAGCAAAGAAAAGTCCTATTAAACAGAAAGCTAAAATAAATTTCATGCCCAGAGCATCAGTACAGTGGGTAGTGTGCTTGTCTTACATGGCTAACCTGAATCTGATCCCTGGTCTCCTGAACCTGCCAGGATAAGTCCTGAGCACCACAGGTGTGACCCAAAGTCAAACAAAGAAAAATATGGGGGTTATGAATAAAAATTATGGAAATTAGACCTAAATAACCTATAAATTATGAAAAATATTAGCCTAATTATGAAATTAATGAGAACTTTCAGAAGGCTTATGAGTGATTTTGAAGCCAAACATAATCAATGATAAACCCCATCATCATCCTATGTGTCGAGGGACTTTGCCATTCCTTAGAGAACACTCTGCTACAATTACACAGGGTTCAAAGACTCTCATTGCTCCTCAGGTTTAACGCGAGCGGAAACACCATCCCTACTTTTATGTTCATAGCAGCATTATTCACAATAGCCAGAATCTGGAAGCAACCCGAGTGCCCGAAAATAGATGACTGGATAAAAAAGCTTTGGTACATCTACACAATGGAATACTATGCAGCTGTTAGGAAAAATGAAGTTATAAAATTTGCCTACAAATGGATGGACATGGAGAAGATTATGTTGAGCGAAATTAGCCAGAAGGAGAGAGAACAGTTACAGAATGACTGCATTTATCTGCATAACATAAATATATAGGTACATATTATGATACCAATATCCAAGGTCAAGTGAAACATACATCAGGAGGTCCTGTCAAAGGTGGAAATTATCACAAACGTGTGGGATTCAGAGGCTAGGTAAGACAGAAAATGGAACAGTGTGCTAACAATTGTGAGGGTACTAATGCCAACCTAGAACTGAGCATTAAATAGAGGCAAAAGGATACACATGACAACCCCTTTAATGTATGTTCTGTAATCCATAGTCTGGAGAGGAAGGAAAAGAGAAAGATAGAGAAATGGAAAGAAATAAAGAACCTGCCATGGAGGAGGGCTGGGGGAGGGGGGGAGGGAACCGGGGGCGTTGGTGGTGGGAGAGATGGGCACTGGTGGCGGGATGGGTGCTGCTACACTGTATGACCAAAACCCAAATATGAACTTTTTTAATTGTATATCTTTGTAATTGTAAAAATAAAAAAAATAAAAAAAAAATAAAATGCAGCTCCTATAATGAGTTCTAAAAATTCAAAAAAAAATTTTTTTTTTTTGCTCTTTGGGTCATACCCGGCTATGCTCAGGGGTTTCTCCTGGCTCTGCACTCAGTAATTACTCCATGGCTCTATTTTTGTTTAATTAGCGCATTAAGACAATTATAGTACAATTTAACCATTGCATTACTTCCAACTTTTGTAAACATATAGCCCTCAATATAAATTAGGAGTGTTTCTAGGTCACTTGCTATTAGATATTATGTGAGTCATGCATATACGTTCGTTTTCTCATTCCTTTCTTCGTGTACTCTAAATCAGTAAAGCAGACTAGTTAGTGTGAGAAGAATGCTGAGTGAAGGAATAAATGAAGAAAGAGGACTGTCTAAATATAGATTAAAGCAGGAAGCTTTAGATATTATTCTACAGGAGGGTATGACCAAGAATGATGTATTGAATTCTCCCCCATAACAATTACATGCATTTGGTTTGCTCTGACCCATGAGGCTGTGAATTCTTTGAAATCTCCTGGGAGTTTAACTATTCATCTGCGTTATTTCATAATTCAGCACAACTGCAAGTATAATGACAGACTCTTTTCACCAAAATGCTACTTTCTGGGCACACAATTAATCCCATTTGCCAGAATTCCTTAGTGTTAAGCTCAACAATTTGTGTTCAGTGTTCTTAGGAAGTGTCTGCCTGTGCCATGGTCACCTTTCTCCTCTACCTGATGCTTGGTGACTGAGCTGCAGAGCAGATAATTACTGAATCGTTTGGGGAACAACTGTCTGTTGATGAAGGATATCTTTCTGGTAGTGGAGAGGCAAGGAATATGTAGAGGGGCCGGAGCGATAGCAGCAGGTAGGGCATTTACTTTGAACACGACTGAAATGGGTTCGATCTCTGGCATCCCATATGGTCCCCCGAGCACCACAAGGGAGGAATTCCTGAGTGCAGAGCCAGGAGTAAACCCTGAGCTTTGTCTGCTGTGACCCAAAAAAGAAAATATAAATAAATAAAATAAATAAGGGGGCTAGAATGATAGTTCAGCAGGTAGGCTGTTTGCCTTGCATGCGGCCAACCTGGGTTTGATCCCCAGCATCCCATATGGTCCCTGTGCTCCACCAGAAGTAATTCCTGAGTGATGAACCAGGAGCAACCCCTGAGCATTACCGGATGTGACCCAATATGCCAAAAACAAACAAGCAAACAAACAAACAAATAGAGAAATAAATAAAATAAAATCTATCATTTTGAGAAAAAAGAGAGGAAAAGGGGGTAGCTGCTATTAAGACAGACTGGGGGCGGGCGGGAGGGTCTGGGTACACTGGTGTGGGAATGAGCACTGGTGGATGGATGGGTGCTGGAATACTGTATTACCAAGAACCAATTATGGACACTTTTGTAATTGTATGTTTCACTGTGGTATAATAAATTTCTTTTTAATTTCTCATTTTGAAATCTAGCTTTTTTGATGATGTTTGAACATGTTTATCTGTCAAATAGCAAGAACGATTATTAAAAATTTCCTACTTCAATTGCGCTGCCATTGATGTATTGCCTCAAGTTTGTTAGTTGTTGTTTGTTATGCTCTGCTGCTGCTCTTATTTGGGGATATACTCATAGAAGAGTTAATTCCTTTTAATTTAGTTATCCCTTGATCAGTATGTAATGACCTTCTTTTTTCTTCTCTTTTTGCTTTTTGGGTCACACCCAACGATGCTCCTAGCTCTGAACTCAGGAATTACTCCTGGTGGTGCTCACGGGACCATATGGAATGCTGGGGTTCAAACCCAGGTAAACCAGGCACAAGGCAAATGCCTGAACTGCTGTACTATTGCTCTGGCCCACTGTTTATTATTTTCTTTAGCCTTAATAACATTTTGACTGATAAAAGTTTAATCATTCTTGCTTTTTTTCAGTCTCCCACTAACATGAATAACTTTTGAAACCTTTCACTCTGACTCTGTTTTTATTGGATGTGTCATCTGTCATCTGCAGCAGAAGGCTGGATAGTCTTCCTTTATCCATGCAGACACTCTGTGTCTTATGATGGGAAAATTAAGTCCATTGACATTTAGAAAAATTACTGACATGGATGATTTTGTTCTCATTTCTCTAAGAGAATTTTGCCTGCTTTTGTTACTAACCTTTGTTTTTATATGAGGTTACTTAGGATCCCTAGTAGAACTGGTTTATATGTGACAAATAGTCTCAGCTCTTGGTTTTCTGAGAATGTTATTCTAAGTTCTTCAAATCATCTAAGGGACAATCTCGCATGGAAAAGTACTCTTAATTGAGTATTCAGTACTTTTGTGTATCATTCTATTATTTTCTTGCTTATAGTTTTATCTGAGAAATGTGATATGAATCTAATAATTTTTCTTATACATGAGTATTTACTTCCATCTTGCCATTTTAGGGGTCTATATTATTTTTGATTAGTGAGTCTTCATGTTACTCTACTAGATTTTGGGTTTAATATATTAGTTTACTAGTCTCCCATTCAGTTTGTGGAAATTCTAAGTTTTTATTAACTAAACAATATTTCCTTTTTTCTTCTTTTCTTTCCTTCTGGAATTCCTTTGATTCTGAATTTACCCTCCTGATACTTTCAATACCTTTCATATTCTCTTCCAGAGTTTCTCTATTTCTTTTTAAATACTTTTTATTGTAGGAGTAAGGCACCTATATTCAGGTATTTGTTTGATTTTGACCTCACCTACTCTGTTGCGGAGACTTGTCACTGTATTCTTTAGCATCTTGATGTCTACTTGAAAATTCTTTCAATTTTTACTCCAGTGATTCTGTATAAGTGATTTATTTATTCAAATGATTCTTCTGGGTCAATTATCATAACGAAAAAATATTTCTCAGTAGTCAGGAAATATTACATGTATTAGAACTTGAATTCAGTCACTAGACACATATGCCCTTCCCTTCCCACATCCCCATCCTCAGCTTGAACCCCTGAATGTAGTCTGGAGTTCTCTAAGTATTACTTAACATGGTTCTGGGCTAGAGTCCATGCCTCAGAGCTTGAGCAGCTCTATATATCTTGGCTCTAGCATGAACCTTACAGCCTGGTTGGCTGAGTACTGCCATACAAGATGTATGGATATCTGAGTGCTATTTGGAGGTCCCTTAAATCCCCTGAAAAACAAAAAAGAAATCATTGCTATTCCTTGAGAGATCCAAATGGTATATATTTTCCAAAGACAGCTAATTTCTGAAAATAGTTACATGGTACCCAGACAATCAGGCATGGGAGTGAAATAAGTTCAACAGGGCTCATGTAAATTTTGGTATTATCCTTTAAAAATGTCTAATTAGGAATTCTGACATAGGATCTTTACACAAACAACTTCAATTTAAACACAATCTGTCATAGAAAATAGAGCAACAAATTTTTAACTCTCCTCAATAAGGTAAACAAGAATGACTTTAAGTAGCTACTCAAGTAAGAATTTTGTTTTATACAAAGCTCTTATTTCTTGGAAACAGTACAGAAAACTATGGTTTGCTCATGTATTCTGTTTCAAGTTCCTTTTGTTCCCTCATTTTCTGTCTTAAACTTCAGATATTTCTCTTGCATTTTACAGGCTATAAAGAAGCCTGTAATCTTTTCATATTCAGTGGGCTCCTGACATCTGCAAGAAGCATGTTGTAAGATAAATACTCATATCTGTCAATGCCACTATAGCTTGTGATTTCCCTGATGAAAAGCAGTCGAGTATAATTGAACAATGTAAGCTACGGCTAAGTGTCCTGTAGTACTGTTTTTCATCAGTGTACAATTTATCTGGACAGAAAATTGTGCTCCCTGTTCTTAAAAGCGATTATTTCCATTCTAGTAAAATACCTTTCTTTTATACCAGTAAAAATATCATCCACGGAAAATTCGGCACTCAGAATCTGCCTTCAGATGCTTATGGAACTTAAATATGGGTTATATAATATAAACTGTTAAGCGTGGTACACTATGGTCAACAGATATTTTTTCCTGAATTAACTTCCGCTGATTCTAAAGGTCTAGTATCAAAGAGATTACAACTAATATGAATTTATTGTTCAGATAATAAGATAAAAATATCTTTATGACTATAGCTTGTCAATGCTTTAGAATTCTAATCAAATATCTTGAACTAAAGACTTTTATTGATATATAATATTGCTAATACATTAATAATGTTAGAATACAATATTATATTAATCTTGATATTCAGGTTCTAACAGTCCTTTTGGGTATATGGAGCCATAATACAGTGGGTAGAGTATTTTCATTGAACATGGACAAGACATTTAAATTCCTGGTTTGGGAGAGGGCACACCCCAAGCTACCAGGAGTGATCCTGAGCACAGAGTCAGGAATAAAGCCTGAGCACAACTGGGTGTGGCTCTAACCTCCCCACCTCCTAAAAAAAGGTATCCTTTTTTTCCCTTATCATGTCAAGAAATCACTTCTTAAATGAATTCTAAATTATTCAAAATTACAGCATCTGTTAATTTCTCCCATTTACCTGATCTTACTATTTCAACTCATGCAAGCAATTGTGTTCACTGAATCATAGTTTCAGTTAGATGACAGACAAGGCTATAGAGATCAGTTGTAGCTGGAGAGATTAGCTATGTGTTTGGTATGTAAAATTCATACCGTTTCAAAATGATAGAGTAATAAAGGGAATTTGAATACTGCCAGAAGAAAAGCCATGTTATAGATTATGTGTCTTTTGGATATTTTTATACAATTCTATTCGATATTTAAAAGGTCCTAATATTGATGCCAGTGCAGTATTACAGTAAGTATGGCACTTGCCTCACACACTGCCAACCCAGGTTCAATCACAGGCATACCATATGGTACGCAGGGCACCACCATGAGTGACCCCCTGAGTACAGAGCCAGTAGGAAGCCTGGAACATGGCCTTGTATGGCATCCCACCCTCACAATCCAAATATCTGGATATATCACTTGTATCACTTGTCTTCCCGTTGTTCATTCATAGGCTATGTTATTTTTACTCAAACTATTTATAACAAAGATTTAATATATGCACTTTTTAATTTTTATAGGTTTTTGAGCCACTACTAGCTGTAATCAAGTGTGATTCCTGATTCTATGCTCAAGGGTCAATCATAGTAGTTCTGCAGAGACCAAATACAGGACAAGAGATCAAACCTAAGCTTATTGCATAAAAGCATATATTCAGCCTACTGAGCTATCTCTCCAGCCTTGAATAGGCAGTCTAAACTTGCTGTTGCAAATAGTATATATTTGCATGAGAAAGATTTAATTATAAAATAACTACAATATTTATAACTATATAAATTTAAAATAACTATATATTTATACTATATATTTATATGTATATATACATCCCAGTAGAGCCTAGCAAGAAACCAGAGGAACCCCACACCATGAAGGCAGTCATTCTCAAGATCCAGCTTCACAACTCGTCAGAGCTCCACCCAATAGAAAAGCCCATCTCTTCCTGTTGCGGTTCATCAGTAAATGTATGAGATGAGAACCTACTACTGAGAGTATACCACCTACATAACAGAGCCTGGCAAGCTACCCATGTTGTATTTGATATGCCAAAAACTAATAGCAATTATAGACCTCATTCCCACCACACTGCCGACCCAGGTTCAATCACAGGCATACCATATGGTACCGAGGGCACCACCATGAGTGACTCCTGAGTACAGAGCCAGTAGGAAGCCCGGAACATGGCCTTGTATGGCATCCCACCCTCACAATCCAAATATCTGGATATATCACTTGTATCACTTGTCTTCCTGTTGTTCATTGATAGGCTATGTTATTTTTACTCAAATTATTTATAACAAAGATTTAATATATGCACTTTTTAATTTTTATAAGTTTTTGAGCCACTTCTAGCTGAAGGAATGGTTTCAGGCTCTTTGTGTTCCTGGAGTGAGCAGATGACCTTGGATACACTAGCTCTCAATAGAATATATGGAGATGTTACTGGTCTCCACTTGAGCAAATAGAGAAACAATGGGAAGACAAGTGATACAATTATGAAATAATTATATATTTCATATATATTTATACAATATAAAAAGTTGTTGAATTATCATCAATATCACTATGTTAACCTTTTTTCTAAACATGATCCAATTCTGATATTTTTTTCCTAACTGTGGCCCCTTGGTTCAGCCGGTTGGCCCTGTATTTGTGCAATGTTCACTTGGGACCCTTATGGAATATCCTGGGAAGCCCATAGGGGATCACATCATCCAAGTAGAGAAACAATGATAGATATGACTAAAGACTGTTATGCTCTTAATTATACTACAACATAATGTAATAAAGCAGCTATATGGCCTTTATTTATATTCATAACCACTATAAGATTGTTCTAGCACAAATTCATCAAGTCCAACAAAGCGTTAAATGTATATGTTCGGCCAAACACTATATAGACAGAATATAGGAATTTGGAATTTGTATTCCCTGAACCATGCTTTCAAACATTAATACAAGACAGTTTTCTCTTCATTTTTGTTCTTGAATCTCACTCTTCAATACACAGTCAAGCCTAAGGAGAGGAGAAACGGGTTCTCTCACAAAAAGACATTACATTGTACAACTGTAGAACATTATCTAATTATGTAGCATTACCAAATTAGTATATCATGTTTCAATAATCATTGTATATGTGTATAATAAAACTAACACGTAAGCATGTGTACCAGAGTAAAATATAGAGCTAAGTAGAAGAGAAAAATCAATTACAATTCTGAAAGGAAAGATCATTCCTTAAAGAAGACAAAAAAAGAAACACTGATTTTGCAGCTCAACTTTAGATTTACAAAAGTTGTTTTCAAAAAAGAGTAATGTATAGCTCACAATTAACATATATTCAGGGATGAATGTAAAGAACATGAAGTAGACTACTATATTTGGCTTATTACTTCACTACAGAATACCCAAATGGAAAAATATTAAAAATTCTTTAATTGATCTTCAGCCATTAAATATTTCTTGCCAAGAAACACTATAATTTCTAGAACTTTTAAATATATTTAGTTATTGAGACTTAGATAATTGAGGCTGTCCAATATAAATAATCTTCCTCTAATGACACATATTCTTGGTGTAGCACACAATCAAATATTGCTCTATATGTAAATTCTGGGGCCATGGTTGTATAATTTCTATGCTCTATCTCAGAAAAGTCCATGCTCATTAGAATGCCTATTGTCAGTGATATGTAAAGTGCATTCACTTGATTATGGTCATAGAGAAAAAAGAGCAGCTATCACCTTATTTTGTGCATTTTACATAGTTGTTTAAATCACATAATTCTATGCTGAATGTGCAGAACTATCAATATATACCCAAACTGGAAGTTTCAAAGACTTTTATACAAAGTATTAATGAATAATAAGAAGTGCTATACACCATCAAATAACACAAACAGCTTGAAAAATAGCATTGATCTGTGCAAAGATGCTCATTACATGCAATCTTTTCCAATTAAGCACAAGTCACAGTTAATATATAACAAACTAGTTTTCAGCATATTGCTAAGCACTTTTTATCAACTACATTGTATCACATCAAAATTTAATGAATGGATATTATGAAAACATAGTTATCTCATTCTCATAAGTCACTGACAAGTAGAATATAAGATATCCTCATCTGAAAAGTAGCCCCCAAAATTTGTCTTTATTCTCTACTATGGTTCTCTAATAAGTTACAACTTTGCCATATTGCTTGTTTGTACAACAACTTTGAATTAATTTGGAAAAACAGCAAAAAACTCTCAATCTTTTATACTTGATGAGATGCCAGAGTATCCCTAAAGAAAATAATCAAACACAAGCAAACCTATATAGAGAAAAATAATGATATATAACTCCAAAAAAATAGAAGCCATGAACAAATACATCAGTCAATAATATATTAAAGTATGGTTCTCAACCCGAAATTAAAAATAACATCTACTAGAAAGATAAAAATAAAATATTATATATTCACTGATTAGCTCTTTATATGTGATAAATATAAACTCTGAAATTAAAATAAATTAATTTAAAATGGATTTCAAATATATTTTAACCTTTCAGATATCTGCAAACCATAATGCACTAAAGGAAAGATCTCTGTCTCCGGCTCTGGATAGAAAGATAGATAGATAGATAGATAGATAGATAGATAGATAGATAGATAGATAGATAGATAGATAGATAGATAGACAGACAGACAGACAGATCTTTATATCGGCAGAGCGTGGCAAGCTACCTGTGGTGTATTTGATATGCCAAAAACAGTAAGTATAATGGACCTCATTCCCAAGAATGGAGATATTACTGGTACTTGCTCAAGCAAATCTATGAACAATGGGAAGAAAAGTGACAATACAAGTAATCTTTATATAAATATCTGTATCTTATAAAATATATATTTATATTATCTATATATAAATATATAGATACATAAGCTTATAAATATTATACATATAAATCTCTATCTATCTATCTATCTATCTATCTATCTATCTATCTATCTATCTATCTAT
>JAJIBD010031118.1:0-21476 GCA_021461705.1 Cryptotis parvus | reverse complement strand
TAGCAACCCTGCGAGGGAGCTGGAGACGTCCAGTTCAGCTCACAGTCCACAAATTCATTCCCAGATGTCCAGCTAGGCTAAGCCAGTTGCCTAAGATCGTGGAACTAATTTGTGAGCAAGCAAGAACAGCTTCCTCACGGTTCCTAGTGGAGGGTTGTCAGTCATGACCCTGCTTTTGCAGAACAACCATCTCCCACTGGGGGAACTTACGGCCTCATTGCATGTCTCTTACCAGAGCACCATTATAGCATCTTCTCTTTTGACAATGTGGGAAAATGTGTGACATTTTTTACTGAGAATTCAGGTGGCCTGGGGACAGCACAGAGTGAGACAAGCAAAGCTGGTGGGCAGGAGTCTGTGTGGTTTCATAATTACATAAAAGAAGATGCTGAGTGTTTTGATGGAGGATGGCTTGCTTTATCCCCTTCTCCTCATGTCTGGTCTCGTCTGATCTTTGTCAGTCTCTGTGTCCATTGGCTGTCCCTGTTCATCCGGTCTCTCTGTCTGGTGGTCAGTCCCTCTTTCCTTCCACCTGTCTTACTGTCATGCTTTCTCAAGCTTTCTTTCTTACTCTCAGGTACAACTGCACAGTGGCTCAGTGGGGAGAAACTGAGAGATCTTGCCTGTATGAAACCTGGGTTTTATACTCTGACACAGTATAATAAAATCAACAAAAGCAAAAGAAAGCAAAGTAAGAATGAACAGTTTCTCTCTGAATACACTCAAACTTCTCACCAGGCTTAATTTCTAGCTTTGTCTCTTCGAATGAAAACTAGCCCATTCTCTCCAACTTAACTTTTGAGTTCTTGGCAGTCTGTCTCCAACTTCTGGCACCTTCTTGCCAATAGATCTTCACTCCTATTCCTTCATGTGTTGCGGCTGCCTCAGTACCTCTCTACTCTTGTGGGTTGTCACCTGAGTCAGGTGTCTGGCCGTTGTTCCAGACCAGAGCTATTGGTGTACAAGGTGGCCATCTTCAGCAGGCCCTAAAGTTCTATTAACAAGGGTGTGTGTGTGGGTTTGATCAACTCAGTCCTTAGTCTTAGTCCTTAGTCCTTGGACTTGATCAACTACTCCATCATCCGTGGTGCTTACAGTCTCCCTCTGACCCTCAAGCGGTCCATTCCAGAGCTCATCTGACACTCTGTCACTGGACACCTTCCCTCTTCATTAGCATGGAAGCTCAGGTATAATAGAACCTGATCTGGGGTATTTAAATCAATCTTAGGTTACTGTCCTGCATGGAGGAGGCTCAGAGTAAATAATTTTGAAGCTATTTGTATCGCTCTATACTGTCCATTTGATGTTCATTGCATGATGCCCTTTATTTTAGAGGGGGTGGTATTAAAATCTTGAGAGACAGGGTGTGGCTCTCAGAAAAGGACATCTGAATGAAATTATAGAATAGCAGCAATGACACAGTTATCACTGCTTTGCTGCGAGAGCCTATCCACCAGGCATTATTCCAAAGCACTGAGCATACTTGATCTCATTTAATCCTAATAATGGTTCTGTAAATTAAGCACTTTTTGGCTCTTTTTAACAGATAAGGAAACTGAACCAAAGGAGATTAAGAAACTCATCCAAGCTCAAACAACCAGGAATGAAAGATTTGGGCTCTTGCTGTGGATCTAATGTGAATTTGATATAAATTGTGAGCAAACATTAGCAGAATGATGGGGTGCCCTTCTAACTTCTAAGCCAAAATGGGAGAATGTAAGAGCTTTGTGGTAGTCATTTTATTTTAAAATTGTGTTCTTTCCTCTCTTGGCCCATTCAGTGGCATTACCGCACAGCTGGTGGCACTCATTTACCCCTTTTTGCTCAAATTTTTTTTTCCAAAATAAATCATTAATTGCCCAGTTTCTAAAGCTTATGTCATAGCCTTTCATCCCTGGCAGAAATTGCCATTAAAATGTCTTTGGAGTTGTTCCCTGTGATGTTACAGTCCTGGTTGTTTCAGAGTAATTCTGTTCACTGATTTTTCCTTTTCCTGATGAATGTTTCCGGAAGCCCCTCCTGGAATCTGCCTTTCTGTGCTTGAGACACATTGTGGGTAGTTCATATCCTCTTTTCTTTAACATCCCTTTCTGCCTTCTGCAATGGGCATACCTTGTGAATCTGCGCTCAAAACTCATCTCCAAAAAGCATCTATGTTTTCTGCTGATTTCAACACTATTCACAATAGCCAAATTCTGGAAACAGTGCCCCAGAACAGATGAGTAGGTAGCAAAACCATGGGACATATACAAAGAAATACTACACAGATCTAAGACAAAATCAAGCAATTTGTTGCTTTATGGATGGAACTGGAGAAAACCACCTGAGTGAAGTCAGTCATGGTGGGCTGATGAAGGTGGGAGGAATGGAGGCAATCTGAGTCAGAGATGGAGGACGTGGACACTCTGGTGGAGGGTGTAGTGTGCATGTAAAAGCTTATCTCTATTGTATGCATGAAACCTTATCACCGGAACTCTATTGTAAATCATGGTGTCTAGCATGCAACTTTAAAAAAAAACACACACCCCTGACTCCCAATGTAGCTTTGGACATGTTTACCTCTGTTTCATTGCCTATTTGTGGGGCTCCCTCTGGCTACCTCATTATTGGCTCTTATCTTCTCAGGCTCCCTCTAATCTCCCACTGTACTTACATAGTCTCTCTCGAGCCAGCTTCTGGTTTTGGAACTTAGCTCCTGTCCTGTTTCCTTGCCTGAAGCTTTCTCCCCATTTCCCTCTCTGACCTCTCCTCAGAGTTCCCTCCTCAGCTCTCTCCCCAGCTGAAGTCCTTCTGGAGATCTGCTTCCTTGGTCCCACAGGAAGGGGCCACTCTGCCGTTCATGCTCTCAGGAAATGCATTTATTTAGCCTCTTCTGTATATAGAGCCAATGCAGTGTGTTTATAGAGATGGAAGCCATAGTCTTAGAAGGATTTGAGATTTAGGGAAATAATTTTTTAAAAATTTATTTATTTTATTGAAACACCATGATTTAAAAAGCAAAAAAGATTTTCATATATCAGGAGGTCTTGTCAAAGATGGAAATTATCACAAACGTGTGGGAGTCAGAGGCTAGGTAAGACAGAAAATGGAACAGTGTAGCAACAATTGTCGAGGGTACTAATGCCAACCTAGAACTGAGCATTAAATAGAGGCAAAAGATACACATGACAATCCTTTAATGCATGTTCTGTAATCCATAGTCTGAAGGGAAGGAAAAGAGAAAGAGAAAGAAAAGGGAAAGAAATAAAGAACCTGCCATGGAGGAGGGCTGGGGGAGTGGGGAGGGAACCAGGGACGTTGGTGGTGGGAGATGGGCACTGTTGGAGGGATGGGTGCTGGAACACTGTATGACCAAAACCCAAATATGAACTTTTTAATTGTATATCTTTGTAATTGTAAAAATAAAAATTTTTAAAAATACAGATGTTAGAAAGATTCATACTTCAACACCACTTGCACCACCAATGTGTTTCCACCACCAAAGACCCTCATTTCCCACCCACACCCAATTCATGCCTGCTCACTCCAGCTGGCACTAATTATATTGACCATTAAAGCACACACATGGTAATGTTATTGATAAATCCATTTTTCCCTTCTGGTTGGTTATGGGAGAATCTGGCCAAATTCTGTTCTTGAATTTGCTTTTTTGAGTTTCTAGAATGTGGTTGGTTTCTACTAGTTTCAGATATCCTGTGGCCTCCTTGCTGCTGCTCACCTGGGGAGAGTCAGATGGAAGCTGCCCCTTGTGTCTGTCTCTGCATCATGGCCAACAGTCCAGAGTCAGGTCCACAGGCCTCTTGGATGGGACAGAGGTGTAGGGAGATAATTTTGGGGGTAAAGTTTTTAGGCTTATAGTGAGACTAAGTGAAAAGTAAAGATTCCCCTTAGGCACAGCCTGTCCTGCTGTTTTTATCCTCTACCAGAGTGGTACATTTGTTACAATAGAGGAACTTACCTAAACACATCACTATTGCCCAAAGTCCTTGTTGTTTATTCTGGGGTTTTATTTTGGTGGCTTGGGGCTTGACAGCTAAGATAGAGGCTACCAGGGGATTAAATGATAACAAGGGATCAGCACAGTCTTTGCGGGTGGTTTGATCCCTGGCACTGGGTAGACTCCTTGAACACTGCCAAGTGATCCCTGAGAACAGAGCCAGGAATAAGCAAGGAGTATTGCTCACCATCCATCTTGCTGCCAAATTCTTCTTGGTTTTACATTCTGGGATTGGACAAATATATAATGACATATTCACCATTGTACTATTATCAGAGTACTAAAATGCTCTAAAAACTGTCTTATGTATATATAGAGCATTGCAAGGGATGCTGAGAGTATAAACAACGATCACAATGCAATTTCTTTTGAGGTACTGTTGACTTATAATACTTCAGCATAAGTTTCAATCATGTGGCTTTATTTATATTTCTACCCTGTGCACACTGCATGTGACTGCCACCAAGTCCAGTTTCTATCTACCACCAGACAACTGACCCATTTTACCCACCATGTTCCTATTTCTCTCTCCTCTCCTCAGCATCTTCCCATTGTCAGAATCTTAGGATTGCTTTTGTTGTCTTTTGTTTATTTATCTTCCTCATAGGAGTGAAACTAAATAGTATTTGCTTTTCTGGTTTTAATTTATTTTACTTAGTCTGATATCTTCAAGGACTATCCATTTAATGAAATGGAAATATTTTATTTAATGTAGAGGTGCCACTTATTTATTCACAATATTATTTTATGGTTTTAATAGTGTTGAAATGGTATATTAATTAAAGGCTGTTGGAGTCCTAAGGAATGAACAGGGAACACTCCTTTGTGAAACTATGAAAGTTCAGGGGTCTGGTAATGCATTTGAATTCTCTATATGCTCATGATCAGTCAACCACAGAGTGCACCGGGACTCTGGGCTCAGTAAGCAATAGCTTGCAGTCCCCCAGATCCAGAGTAGATTGTATTATCTAGCTGCTTTTGTGAGATGCTCTTAGGGCTAAATGGCCTCACTCAATAGACTCAAAAAGCAGATTGTAAAGACCCTTAAAGGACTTGGATTCAGTGATCTACAGTGAATGTCCATGATTCCAAGGACATAAGAATCATATGGGGGGGAGGGTTGTCTGCAATGCAGATGTCTGAGTTCTTTTTCCCAAGGATTGCTCTTGTTGGCCTAGAAATCTTAATATAAATGGTTTTGAAGAGCATTGTGCAGATCACACTTTGGACTAGGCCATTGGGAGATCTGACACTTCTAATAAACCATGTGAAGTAAATCAATGTTCTTTCAGAGAGAAGGCTGGAACTTTCTTAGGAGTAGGGAACAAGTCAGTCAGTGGCACTGGAATGAGCACAGGCAGGTTTCAGACCTCAGCCCAGCTCTTTCTGCTGTATTCACACGCCATCCACGTTCTGTGCTCAAAGAAAGTCAAATGGAACTTGTGACCATTGTGGCTAAAAGTCTGATTGCAGGAGCTGTATGCCCCACCATGTTGCAATTTGGTGATGGGACTGTACTCTCAATATCAGTGCTCAGAACCCTCCAAGCTCTGCCATTCACTGACTTGTTCTAGATCCTTTCCTAGGACTTCTTTATGGATTAGGAGTAAAGATACTTAATATTGTCCAGTGCTAGGAATCTGACACCCTCAGTGCTCTTCCTGACCATAGATTTTCATAAATGTGGACTAAGAGCTCCTCTTGCAGAAGGCACAAAGTGGTGCATGGAATCTCCCCAGCTCTCCATCAGGGGTTTAGGGGTGCTCTCCTATAGGCTTGGCCCCAGTAAGCACTGGAACACTCATGGCGTCCCTGCTCTTCTCTGTTCTTTGGGTAGGAATCATCACTATATTTGCTACAAAGGGTGCTCTACCTTTTAGTGGCCAGAGCTGTTTCTGAATCCACTAGTCCACTTTCAGTGTCATTCAATTTATACACATGTCCATGTAAAAACAAAAAATTAAAGCTCAAGGCCTTGTGGAGGCAGGAATTCTCTTTTTGACTTCTTGGCTCTTTCTGGCAGAGGCATTGGAGAGCAAACTTAGAGAATTGGCTGGAGACGTCTTTCTCCACCCTCCACACAAGTGCCTTTCAGAGAGCTGTGTAAACCGCACAGTAAGCAGACTTCATGGGCTGACAGAGGATCTCTTCCTTGGCCCCACGTCCAGACAGAGCTAAAGACTTAGTGCTAAAATAACTGCCAAGGCCATGGCCTCCAAAAGCCATTGGTACTGGGCTTGGGGCTACTCTTCTGTGTCCTTGATGGGGCCACTCTCCCGAGCCAGCTCACAGGCTTTCAAAAATGTTCAAGATTTTGCAGAATTGACGCATTAGGTTTCCCATGCCTCTGTGACCACAAAGCATAGGCTGGCCATTTCTGCCTTTTTCCCCAGGGAATTTGAGGTCCCAGGGTGTGTGTGTAAGCGTCATCTCCCCACTGCTTTTTAAAATTTTTTTTTACATTAGCCCAAAATATTTTATTATTATTATTATTATTATTATTATTATTATTATTATTATTATTATTTTAAGTTTTTTTACAATTACAATGATATACAATTAAAAAGTTCATTTTTGGGTTTGGTCATACAGTGTTCCAGCTCCCATCCCTCCACCAGTGCCCATCTCCCACCACCAACGTCCCCGGTTCCCTTCCCCCTCCCCAGCCCTCCTCCAAGGCAGGTTCTTTATTTCTTTCCCTTTGTCTCTCTTTCTCCTTTCCTTCCCCTTCCAGACTATGGATTACAGAACATACATTAAAGGGTTGTCATGTGTATCTTTTTGCCTCTATTTAATGCTTCAGTTCTAGGTTGGTATTAGTACCCCTCGACAATTGTTAGCACACTGTTCCATTTTCTGTCTTACCTAGCCTCTGACTCCCACACGTTTGTGATAATTTCAACCTTCGACAAGACCTCCTGACATATGTTTCACTTGGCCTTGGATATTGGTATCATAATACGTATATATATATTTATGTTATGCAAATAAATGCAGTCATTCTGTATCTGTCTCTCTCCTTCTGACTAATTTCACTCAACGTAATCTTCTCCATGTCCATCCATTTATAGGAAAATTTTATAACTTCATTTTTCCTAACATCTGCATAGTATTCCATTGTGTAGATGTACCAAAGCTTCTTTATCCAGTCATTGATTTTCGGGCACTCTGGTTGCTTCCCAGATTCTGGCTATTGTGAATAATGCTGCTATGAACATAAAAGTAGGGATGGTGTTTCCACTGCGTATTTTTGGTTTCCCAGAGTAGATTCCCAGGAATGGTATGGCTGGGTCAAATCTCCCCACTGCTTCTACCTTTGACAGCAACTGAACCTTTCCAGGAGCCAGCACTTTCTAGCCCAACTCCTCACAGTGGCTGTGGTCTTCTAGCTTAAAGACTGATGTGAAGGAAAAACAACTTATAGAAACACAGCATCTCTAATGATCCCTGGAAGAGGGCTACCCTCTACTCCAGTCTTATATATGAAAGTTTAATAATGGACTTGCAGCTGGACAGCTGGGTTCACCCCTCCCACACCCCATTCTGGTGGTGTTCCCACAACAGGTCTCCAGGACACATTCTCTTCCTTGGAAATGAAGTCAGGTCATTATCCTGAGTGACAAGAAGGTTGCTTAGTAACCTAAACACATCAAAAAGTATCAACTGTGGTTTGACAGTTTATTCAGGATAAATTGGTCCCAGTCCTGAGCATGTGCACTACTGATAGTCCCAGATTGCGTGGGATTACTTGGAATGAAGGCAGTCAGAGGAAACTAGGGCCAAAAAGAGAAAGTGCTGGAACTATGTTGACAAGAGTTTATCTTGCTTCAATATGTTGGTTTTTAATTTCACTTGCCTCATGATTTCTGCTGCTGCTTGTGGTTTCAGACTCCCTGCTCAGGTTCCCCTACTGTTCACATGCTAGAAAGGGCAGTGTGGACTCTATCCTAGTGCAGGGCTAGGATAGAGATCCAAGACTTGAAGAAATATACCCTGGTGCTTTGCCTGGGGGAGGAGGTTGGTAGTCAACTCTAATATCATAATATATAGCCAGCATAGTTTGACTTAAGTGTTACTACTTTTGACTCCTATTTTAACCGGTGATTGAGTTGTGATTCCAAGAGAACACAGAGACTGTCATCCCCCTGAGAGATTTTTGAGGACATGTTCCATGTCATACACATGTGTGTGTAAGGAATGAATGCCATTAGATCTGTAGCCTCCAAACCTGATGCGTGGTAGAATCATAGGGAGAGTAAACGAATGAAACAAGCAGTAAATGGGCAGTCTCAAGTCTTGTCCAGCCCAGAGACTTGAATTGCTAGAGAAACAGCCCAAGCATTGCTTTTTGGCATGTAGTCATGTTTGCAAAATCTTACATGAATTATCCTGAAGAATGAAATTGTACTTTCTTATTTGTCATCTTAAAAAAATTCTTATCATGGAAATAAATATGTTCAATTAACCAAACTGATAAGGTCAAGGTAATAAGCAAAAAGCAGCAGAACTTGGAACTTAAAGACAAGGTGCATGTGTATTGGGGGTGGGATGGGGAGTAGGGCTGTTTCTATAATCACACTGTCTGTGAATTAAATGTAGAACGTCTCTGAATAAAAACAAATAACTGGTGGGAGTTTGGGGAGTCACTTCACTTTTGGGGACCATCACCTCTGTTTTCAGATTTTGTTCCATGTGGGTTCTGAGTTTACTACTGGGTTTAAATCCTACAGGTGAGCAACTCTGTTCTTTGGAATACGTCTTTTTCAACCCAGCGATTTCAACAGGATTATCAAATATTTATTGAACATTTTTATGTATCCAGGAGCAGAAATGATTTGAAAAGGTGAATCTGAAGCAGAGAAAGGGCAAGGGAGGGGAAAACATGCGTGAGAAAAATTGATGGAGCCCAGTGACTATGAATTTTGGAACTCTGAGCGCCGAGGTCTTGTTTAGGGCACTCTTGTGTGGTTTAAGTGAGGCAATTGACTTTCCAAAAAACAGCAAACAAATATGGTCTGATAGAAGGTGACTGTTTCTCAGCCCTCAGGATGACAGATATTGCTAGGTGATAAAAAGCACTAATGCATCAGGCTGCTAATCTCGGATGAAAATGCTGCTTCAGGAAAAATGTATTCCCAGAAAGGGAAATGTTGGCAGTTTGAGTGACAGGAACAGCTGGAACACCTATCATCTAGATAGGAAGCAGGAAAAATAAAAGAGAAGTTATATGTTATAGAAGATGCTGGTTTGAGCTATGTCTCCCAAATGTTCTTATTCTCAAAGGATTGGAAAGGGGTTGGTTATATCACATCTCAGTGGCCTGAAGATTCTGAGGGTTCGGCAGCTGAGAAAGCTTTGGTCCTGGACACAGTACTCTCTCTCTCTGTGAGGGATAACAGCATAGGACCTTCAAAATGGCTTTTAGAGAGTCATAGAAATGGGAAAGGATGTGAGCGAGAGGGAGAGAGGGTATCCCCATCAACATTTCCTTAAATTGGGCTCATCAGACTCCTCCTTGCTAGGTTGATGGGGTGCTATGGGAGATAGTGGGACAACAACCATTTGGCATAACTCTGTGTTCCTCAGGTGACATTTAGTCACCCATCTGGCAGTCAAGTTGGGCTGTGGGACTGAGTGCCCAGTACACTTGCTTTGGCTGAGGCATGACTGCGGTGTTGGGATGAGTTTGCTGGAAAATGTGCCCAGTTTCCCTGATACAGACTCTGGGCAGATGTACCTAAACCAGGACAATGGCACATTTTGGGACATCATACTTATCCCCACAGTCCATCACTGTCCTGTATTCTGAGGGTAAGTGGTGGAGTGAGGAAATGAGGGTAGGGTCCATTTAGGACTCTGTTCTGCTGTCCTCATAACCACTCAGGAATATCTGGGGAGAGGGAGGTGCATACCATTCCCAGAATTCCTGAGTTTGGATTTCTGAATGGAACTACAGGGAGAATACTGAGGAGTCACAGAAGTGAGTGCTCTCAAGTTATCTCTTGGAGAGAATTCCAATCACATCCCAGAATGTTCTCTGGATCCTCGTGATAACTGGGAATATAGGAAGTTGATTTGACTGGGGTATCTAAGGAAAGGGTTGGTTGGGGGATGTCCTTGCTGAGTTTAGAGAGAGTTGTGATAGGGTTAACCAGCAGAAATTTTTCATTCTTTCCAGCTCACTAGCATCAAGGCCCTGTAGAATGAGTGCCTGAGTAGGGAGGTCTATGGAAGCCTCCATTTGATTACTGGTTAGCCATATGCCTCAAGAGATGAGCAAAACTCTAAAAACTGAACCAGTGGCATAAATGCTGAGTTGTACCATAAGTAAGATGAAACAATAAGTGCTAAAGGACATCAAGCAATTAAGAGCTGTATAAATAACTTCTTTTCCTTTGATATATGTTGATGCAAAATCTTGGTGAGGCATTCAATTTAATGAGTTTTTTTTCCACTATATACCCTCCTCTATCTTTGAACTCAGGGTTTCATCTGATAAATCTGCTGTAAATCTAAGGGATACATTTTTGTGTGAAATTTCCTTTATGATCTTGCTTTTGCAGCATTATGTCTCTGTGTTTATGACATTCATCTTTCTGATTAGGATATATCTTATAATCTTTTATTAAGATCTCTTTTAGCTGGTACCCTTTGGGCTTCTTGGATCTGGATGCTCACATCCTCTAGCTTGGGAACTTTTTCAACAATGATATCCTTTAACCGTATCCTACTCCTCATTGGGGTTTGCCTCCCCTGGCCTTTTGGGGATGTCAAGATACTTTATGTCGTTCCTCTTGAATTCATTCCAATGTTCTCTTGCCTGGTGCTGAGCTATTTTGAGGTCTTTTCCATCTTTCATATTTGCCTGATTGCTTCTGCAGCTCATCTTCAATTTTACTGATTCTGTATTTGGTTGTTGTCATTCTAATGTTAGGGGGACTCATTTGAGTCTTTCATTTAATCTACAGAATTTTTTTATTGATGACAATTTTGTTTGTAGTTTTCCAATTTCTGTTTTCATTTCCTGTTGTATTTTATTGGTTTTCCTTTACATTGTCTTTTTCATATTTTCAGAGATGTTATTGGATGTTTGTTCCACTGTTTCTTTGTACTCATTAAACATCAACCTCACCTTTTTGTCTCTGGAATTCTTTATCAGAGAGATTATGCTGTGGGTATTCCTTGTTGAGATTTTAGAACTCTTTTTTTATCTACTCCTCATGGTGGGATCTGTGTTGTTTCCCATGATGCTGTGGTAGTCTGGAAGCCACACCCCCCACCACACCACAGTTCTACATGGGGAGGAGGTACCACATGTTGGTGCCAGGTCCTGATGTCATAGTTCCAGTCCCATCCCTGGTTTCACACTTTTAAGAAAAAAATAGATGTCCCCCTCTTGCCTAGACTTTTTATCTGGGCATGAGGTTGAGCAGTGGTCTTTCTCTTTGCTGTCACTCGGGTGCTGCTCGAAGCCCGTAAAAAGATTTTTTATATGCTTGTGATGAGCTGCCACAACTACATAAAAGAAATAAGTAGTGGTGTGGCTCACCTGAACAGAAAGTTTCCTCCTGCTAGTGGTTATCACTTTCCCAGACTCTCCAAAAACTGTTGATGCAAAATATTTCAAAATTTAGATGTTATATTTACCTTCTGAAGTGACTAACATGTGCTCTGTGGAGTTGGCACTCCATAAACATTCCTTGAATGACGAGATGGGAGGAGGAGCTAGGCCAGGGTTATGTAATCAGCCTCTCTCTGCCCAACAGTTCATAGAGAATTCTCAGAAGGCTGAATTTCCTATGAATCAAGGCATGTTCTGAACTTCCATGAGGTTGTGGAAAGCTGGAGGTGTGGTTTTAAAAAACTGTTTATCAACACTAACTTTGTGTGTCTAAGGTAAGATTTTTGTGATGTCAGATTCAGAGAACAACAGTCTATAAAGACAGGACTTCTTTGATGGAGGTGGGCAGAGGATGGTAATCAAGTGGCCAGACACCTTCTACCTCTTTCCCCCATTTTTCCAGGCAGTTATTTCAGATAGAATTCCCCTCTGGTATCTCTTTTGGAATATAGAACTCATGAAATGTGCAGACTGACATCAGTAGTCTCACTTAACCAGTGACACAATTTTTAGAATTCCTCTTGAGTCAACTGACAGGCAAAGAAAGCTGGTCCAAAGAAGATATACATGGGGTGCTTTTGAACTGATTTTGGGCATTGAAGGCGTTACCTGGGAAAGGACATGTAAAAACAGCAGCCTGCACTTTTTGCTGACCTAGGAGAGAGTTTCCATAGAACACAGAGGTGCATAGCCAAATTTGCAATGTGTGGATTTAGGAGAGTTTTCTGGGAAGCCTTAAACAGTTCTGAAAGTGTACCTGGTGTCATGAAGAACGTCTTTGAAAGCAGGTGGGTCAGAGATACAGCTGGCTTTCTTTAGGTGGAGAGATTTTTGGCTGTTTGGATTTTTTCTGCTTAAGACTGGTATTCAGCAGACATCCTGCTTGGTGTGTGTGTGTGTGTGTGTGTGTGTGTGTGTGTGTGTGTGTAATAGTTGCTTTGAGTAAGTGTCTTTTCTTGACTTGAGGAATACACCAGTGTTGTATCTGATGACTAAGCCATTGGAATGGCATCCTTGGTCCTAGTCTTCACGTGATTATTGAGATCTCTGATCAATTTCTGTTTACTTTTATTCTCCTGCTCCTATCCCTAACCAATGACTTAAAAGAAATAGCAGGAACTGTCACTTGGAAACAAAATAAGCTGGTCACTTTGTTTTGCTCCTCACTTTCTGGAGTAATTTCTTGGCAGATATTTTATAAATAAATGCAAATCTGATAGTGGGAACTAGGAGTTTAACTAAGAGGCGGAAAGCATTCAAATAAAAGATAAATGCAGGTCATATTTAGGAAGGTACTGAACAAATGTTCCTTCTGGCATATTCTTCAAATTGCTTCTCATTATAACTGATAAAGAATTAGCACATGCAAAAAATAAAGAACCAAATCATAGACTAATAGGTAAGTTAGTCTTGTAAGGTATAAAGCTTCAGAGGCTGGGCTCAACAGCTGTATACGTGGAGGCTTTTGTGGGATTTTTTGCAGGCTCACAAAAATATATGGCTTCTTTGAAACTCAGCCTCTGTGGTAGGAAGTATGGAGAATGGGTAAAAATGAAAAGTGTCAGGAGTAGTGACTATTCTTTAGATGGGAGATTCTCTTTTGTAGAATCAAGGGATCAAGAAGGAAACAATTACAAATGACACCAATGTTTCCACAGAGAGAGATGAAATGTGTATCTTGACAGGTCAGAACATAATAAACTGTAAATTTACTATTTTCTTTTGGGGGGCCCACATCTGGCAATGCTCAGGGGTTACTCTTTGTTCTGTACTCAGGGATCACTCATGGTGGGTTTAGGGGGACTATATGTGAGACGGCTGAGGGATTGAATCCAGTATCTATTGTGTATGAAGCAAGTAGCCTACCCTCTGTACTATCTCAACCTTTGAACTGTGACTTTTGACTATCCTTTCACCTCTTTGAACCTCAGTAACTACACCTTGGAATGGAGGGATTGGACTATAGTTGTGTTAATTCCTGAGTACTAGTATTATCTATCAAATTATGATTGACTGGATGAATTCACACTGGAAATAGTAGCATGTTACTAGTACTGATAGTGCTATAGAGACAAAATAATCTAAAACATCAATATAAATAGTATATTTTTATATAATTTTAATTATATTTTTTCAATCTAATTACCATGAAATACAGAGTTGCAAAGCTATTTATTGTTGGGTTTTAATCATACAGTGTTCCAACACCCATCCAACACCCATCCAACAACATTCAACACCCATCCCTCCATCAATGTCTCCAGTTTACTTCTTACCACCCTCCTGCATCTTGTCTCTATGACGGCCTGTCTCTAAGGCACTTTCCTTCTCTCTCTATTCTCTCTCTCTCTCATTCTCTCTTCCCCTTTTGGACATTATTGTTTATTTACCAACTTTTCAGCATACAGTTCTTATTCAGGGTGATCATTTAGAACTATCTTTGTCATAGCTATCCTTTCTCTGTCCCAACTCGCCTTCTCCTTCAGCACTTGAGGCAGGGCTTCCAACTGTGGTCTAATCCTCCTGACCCTAGTTTCTACTGTCCTTGGGTATTAGTCTCTTATGTGTTTTGCAGAAATTATTCTGAAAGCCATTCTTGTGCTTATACCCAGGACTCTTATTTGATTGAAATCAGCATGTGTTTGTGTGTGTATGTGTGTGTGTGTGTGTGTGTGTGTGTGTGTGTGTGTGTGTGTGTGTGTCCTAGTCAGGTGGCAGTCATTATGTGCCCCAGTTAGGGCACATCTCTAACTGGAACGTCCTGAGCAACCTGCACAATAGAAGGATACAATACCCAGGATGGTGGTAAATCTGATGTCTAGATCATAAGAAAATGAAAGACTGGGGATATTTAGCCCGGAAGGTAATTAAGAAAAATACATTAGTTGCCTTCCATGTATTTGAAGGATGACTGTGGAAAAACACTTAATTTTATTGGGCTTTACTAATTACATTTAGGACTCAGGGTGGGAGGTTTGCAGTGTTGTTTTTGGATGAATGTATCTAAAACTAGATCCACAAGAAGACTTTTCAAAATGAAAGAATTTGTATGAGTTTGACTCTACGGACATAAACTTTTTTATGAGAGAAGGGAGGAGTTCTGTATTGCTCAATAATTTGTCAGTAGATACATAACTGGACACGTAGTCCTTGTTCAATGCAAATACTGATTTTTTTGAGTAAATGAGATGCAGGTAGCATTGAACTCTTTTCCATCAGATGTGAAAGTAAATGTCTCCATCATGAGGATTTTGTTTTTAGGTTGCTCATCCCACAGTCTAATTTGTTCTCTTAATATCTCCCTTTCTAACTGGACTATGAACTGGTCAAAGTTAGGATTGTGTTTAAGTTTTGTCTTCAGTATTGGTTCCATTCCCAGGATAGAGCAGATATTCTTTAGGAGAGGGAACCATATAATTTATTCCTCAGATCAGGGTTATTTGAGAGTAAAAAGGTGCAGATGAGATGGGACAAATTCTACGCATAACTGCACTGGGCAGACCAGGATGTATATTTATCTTTATCAGGGTGTGCTTTGATGGATGAGTTTAGGAGCAGGTAGTACGGAGTGGATTCCTTATATTGAGATTAAAAATACCATGTGCTACCCAGCCCCCTGCTGGAATTCTACCACAGGGCTCAGTTTTGTAAAAAAAAATTTTATTATACCTCTGCGAGATATTCAGTTACAAAGCTGTCCATGATCGGGTTTCAGTCACACAGTGTTCCGGCACCCATCCCTCCACCAGTGCCCATTTCCCACACCAATGTCCTTAGATTCCCTCTCCCTTCCCCAGCCTGCCCGCTCTCTCTGTCTCTCTGTCTCTCAGACTCTCTCTCTCTCTCTCTCTCTTTATCTCTACCCCTTCTCTCTTACATTGTGGCTTGCAGTACATGCATTTGGGGGTTATCTGGCATAACCCTTTACCTATGTTCAATGCTCAGTTCTAGTCTAGCATTACTATTTCCAACAACTATTAGCACATTTGTTCCTTCTCTACTTACCTAGCCTCTGACTCCCACACACTTGTGGTAGATTCCAATCATAGACAAGTCCTCCTGGTCCGTGTTTTGCCTGGGCTCAAGTTTTTTTCAACAACACATGCACAGAAAGGCACCCAGATCCATGTGGACTTTCCTTCATTTCGGCATTTAAATATTTTAATTCACTTATGGCTTCACTTGAACTGAATTTTTCTCTTTTCAGTATAAACATTCTACTTCTTTTTATTGTCTGTTTTATTGGAGATAAATGCTACATCATTTGGGTTAAACGTTCCAGATTCTGAATGGACTTTTTCATGTTTTGTTTTTGTTTTGGGGCACCTCTGGCTGTACAGGGTTACTCTTGGGTCTGCACTCAAGGATCTCTCTCTGGTTCAGGGGACCAAGAGATGCTGGGAATCGAACCCAGAGTGGTTGCATGCAAGACAAAAACTTTATGCACTGTTTTTATCCTCCAGTTCCTGTTCTGGATAAACTACCTCACATCGTCGTTTTGGTGTGGCAGTCGTTGGCTCCAGAAGCTACCTGTCTCTGTTCCCTTATAGTTGGTTTGCTTGGGCTTCTTGCCAACCATGCATCCCATGCCTGCCAAATAAAACAAAATCAAAAACCAGCGGAGCACACACCCTTTCCTTGCCATATGGTCTCTAACAGATCTCTAGAAAGGGTTGGGGCCAGAGACAAGTGGGAAAAATATTTCTGTGTCAACTTTCTGCAAGTTGACTTCAAAGAATCTTTCTGCCAGTGCTGACCCAGAAACCAATTCTGATCCATGTGCTCTGGCTTCACTTTAAGACACACGAGTTCTGTGTCCTTCATTCTCAGAGGAGAGCCTTTGTCCTGCCTCCTTGGTCTCAGTCCTTCTATTGAGCTCAGGGATCTTTTGGTCCCTTATGCCTCTGTCTTCCTCTTGCTCTTTAGGAGGAGGTCCTGGGACAGAGGCATTCTGGGAAGTGTCCTCTGCTGAGGTCCTGGTGACTGAGGCCTTCTGGGAAGATGTCTTTCCTTCTAGAGTTGGTTGTGTCACACTCTGACTTATGGTCTTTTAAAAGAACGGGAGCTTAGCTGCTTGCCATTGTGTCTCTTGTGGGATTTTGCTACTGACATGAGGCTTTAGGATACCAATGAATCACGGAGCAATAGAAGTCCTACTGTTTCCCATACACCTAACTTTCTTCTTTGCCTTCTCAGCTGTTGTCTGTTGCAGGACTCCTAAGGGCGCTTCATCTGCTCTGGATTGCCTCCCCAGATCACTCCGTAGATAAGGGGTAGTCTAAATGTGGCAGTTTATCTGACCATGTATGCTGTACTAGCTGGTATAAATATTCTCCCCATGCTATCACAATCATCGTGGGACTAGCTAGATCTTACCAGCATATTAGCCTGGCACGTAAGGACACCTAAGTAATTAGACCAGAGAGAAATGCTGTTTGCTTCCAAACAAACAAGCATGGCTCCCTGATAAAATATAAAACTACAATGAAGTAGAGGAGACTTGTGAAGGCTTGGAGAAATATTTAACTGGCATTGGTGTTGATCTTTGGTACAGTGACATGCCATCTCAGAAACCCCTTCTCTACATTTCCAAAGGCATTCCGGCTCAAAACATTAGCACAGTAAAGGCCCTAGGTGAGATGCAGGGAGGGACTACCTAAGGCATTGGACCCTCCCTGCTTTCCATAACAATGGGAGGGAAGGTCTGAGTTGCTGGGGGGGGGGTATAAACTAGCCGGTTCCCGCTCTCCCGGGTTTCTTCTTCCCGGTGGGATTTCGCCTTGTGGCGATTATTCCCTTGGAAGTTTCACACGTGGTGGTTGCCATCTTGCCAGCGTGGCTGGGGTTCTAGCCTGGAATCCTAAGCATCGGGTTTTCCTTTTGCTGATTTGTATGCCTGAACCTGTGATAAGTAAAGTCTTTAAAACCTCATCGGATCCCTGAGTGCTCATCCATTCCCTCGCGGCCGGAGGTAGAAGGAACTTCGCTTCCGGCACTGTCGGGGACCCGGCGGGCGCCCGACATTTTTTGGCGTCCCTGGGTGGGCCAGCACGAACCATAACTTTCGGTTAACAGTGGGCAATGCTGACAATAGCGCCACTGAGTACTGTGAGCTCAGTAACCTGTTCCACACCCTTTGAAGGTGATCCTGCTTTAAATAGCCCAAAAGGCAGCTACTCCTAAAGCTCAAGAGGAATTAGGGTTTTTTTCATGGATCGGCTTCAAAAATCTTACCTCTCAGATTTTAATCCCGGAGAAAGGTATATGGTTCTTGGTCTTCAACATCTCCCGAGTCTCCAACTGCTGCTATAGCCCAATTATCTGGACCGTTAGAATGGGTTTACTTACATAACAAGCAGAATCGTACTGCTACACCTTACCTTGAGATGATAGCTAATCTTATAATTAAGGGAAGATCAAGAACCCAAGTATTACTTGGACATGATCCCCCATGTAATTGTACTACCTGACCCTAAAAAAAGAAATTGAAGCTGTTTTTTACCACTCAGTGAAATCCTTCAGAGAGCTTTAGCAGATTTTTCAGGAGAAATATCTTATCATTACCCAGCTGGAAAAACCTGGGGAATTTCTGAAAAGGACACCTTTATAATTTCCACCATTGTCCGCTCCTCTCCCATTCCTGATGCTCCAGTGTATTATATTGATGGCTCCTCATCAGGAAGGGGGTGGAATTACAGGTCCTTCGTTGACCACTACTGTGCATACAAATTATAAATCTGCCCAACAAGTTGGAACTTCGCCACCCTGATACATTTACTATCCCATATATCTGGCCCATGTAATGTGGTGAGTGATTCTGCATATGTAGTTGGTTTATTTCCCTGGGATTGTCACTGCTTCTTTAAATGCCCATAATCCTATAATTCAGGAGCTGCTCCATAAACTACAAGATCTCCTCCGAAATAGAACATTCCCTATATACATCTCCCACATCCGTTCTCACAGCCGACTCCCGGGCCAATGGTTCGAGGAAACGGGAGCAGATCTCTTGGCAGCACCAGTATTTAAATCAGCTGAGGAAGAGCACCAGACTCTACATACAAATGCCGGCCGCCTTCATGCAATCATGGCATCCCATGGAGACAAGCTAGACAAATTGTCCGTAACTGTCCTGTCTGTGCTCCTTTACATTGTACATCTCATGTAGCAGGAGCAAATCCTCGAGGTTTACAGACAAACCAATTGTGGCAGATGGATATGGCTCATACTAACTTATTTCCCAACAAACCTTTCCTTCATGTGGTCATCGATACACATATTCCCGGTTCATATGGGCTGTTCCTATGACGTCTGAAAGAGCTAAATCTGTTTGTTCATTTTTACTCCAGTGCTTCTCCGTCATGGGTATTCCCCATACCATAAAAACAGATAATGGTCCTGCTTACACCAGCAAAACCTTCAAATCCTTTTGCGAGGAATGGCAGATCAAACATATTACGGGAATTCCATATAATCCACAAGGACAAGGAATAGTTGGACGTGCCCACAGAACACTTAAAACTCAGCTATTAAAGCAAAGCAGAAAAAAACAAGCATGCCTCCAATGGATTCTTTATCTTTAACATTATTTACCTTAAACTTCTTAAATATACCTCAAGGAGATCCCTATACCGCGGCTGAACGTCACTTTCAAGAAGATATGCAAACTCAAAAAACAGTCAATTCACCTATCTGGGTGAAAATTGATGATAAATGGATTGCAGGTCACCTCCTCATTCGGGAAGAGGCTATGCTTTCATTTCTACAGGACGATAACCCCCTGCAAGAAACTCTGGGTCCCTCTGTGACTTGTTTAAGACTAGAATTCTCCAAGAATCAGAAAACAATTAATTCTTTCAATATAAAGTCTTAAATTTTAAATTACAAGTTGCTGTTTAAAACTTCCTGGATTGGTTCCTTTTAATAATGATCTTGTTTTTGCAGTCTGTGATCATGGTTCATGTCTAATATCTTGCCTTACAGCCTAAATATTTTCTTTCTTGCAAAAAAAAAAAAAAGGGTGGAAAAATGGGTGGACTCTGATCACAGTGCTCATTACAAAAATGTTTGCTAAATCAATAAAAAATTGTTTTTCTAATGATTCTGTTCACAGGATGAGATATTCCGAATCCAGTAAACCTGCGCTACAGTGCTCAATACTCAGAGGGGAACTCCTAAAACAGTGCTCGCTAAAATTTTAATAATTTACAAAACTAATTTTTCCCCAATGCTCTATTCACAGAAGAACACTTTCTCACCATCATTTGCCGGCTTTATATTTATGAAGCGCTCGACTCGTTACCATTTATCACCCTAAATGGGTCACATATGCAGCTGTAAGATATTGATCGATCAAATGTATGTGTGCGTGTGTGTGCATGTGGTGGCCACCATTATGTTTGTGATTAATGTTGTGTCTATGTTATGTCTCAACTACTACCTTCTCAGTTTCTGACCACTACAAACCTCTATTACCATTCATCAACTCCACTGCTGATCCACTAGATTTATCAATTTTAAAATCATCAATTCTCATACTTATTTCCCTGCTCCACCCATGTTGGAGCTTCTTTATATTCTTCTCTCCATCCCAGACTTGGATCCCTACAAAGCCTTAAAATCTCTACTTAGTGATTAACCTCGAAAAGTGTTTTTGTCTCGCCTAAGCTACGGCACGATTACGGTGCCAATGTTCCCTTGCTGAAGAAGCCCTGCAAGGCGCCCAATGTTCCAGACATCTGCTCCAGCGCTCAAGACTCCTGTTCCAGAGTTCAAGATATCGCACCCGATGTTCCGGACACCTGCTCCAGCGCTCAAGACTCCTGTTCCAGAGTTCAAGATACCACACCGATGTTCCCGACACCTGTTCCAGCACTCAAGACTCCTGTTCCAGAATTCGAGATACTTGTTCCAGTGTTCCTGAGACCCAATCCAGTGTTCCTGACAATTCAACGAGTTCCTGATCGCTGCTCTCCAAAGACTCATACTCATATGATCACCGTATTGCTGTTCCAGAAGTAGCCCCCCACAGACTTTGTTCCAGACACCCGACTTTGCATAAAATATAGCAAATTAATCTCAGAAATTATGGACAGTACAAACTATAGTCCGAATTAAAATCTGACAGCTAAAAACACTTTATCTTGAACTTTGCTTTGGGTCCAAAAAACAAAGTTAGGATCCTAAAAGTAACATGTATTATCATTTTGCAATTGGAATTGTTTTTTCTTATCTTAATTTTCTGTAAATATTTCTTTACCTTTCCAGTTTTTATTATTAAACTAATCAGGGGGTTGTTGCAGGACTCTAAGGGCCTTCCATCTGCTCTGGATTGCCTCCCTTGAATCACTCCTTAGATAAGGGGTAGTCTAAATGTGGCAGTTTATCTGACCATGTGTGCTATACTAGCTGGGTATAAATATTCTCCCATGCTATCACAATCATTGGGACTAGCTGGATCTTACCAGCATATTGGCCTGGCCGCGTAAGACACCTAAGTAATTAGACCAGAGAGAAATGCTGTTTGCTTCCAAACAAACAAGCATGGCTCCCTGATAAAATATAAAACTGCGAATGAAGTAGAGGAGACTTGTGAAGGCTTGGAGAAATATTAACTGGCATTGGTGTTGATCTTTGGTACAGTGACATGCCATCTCGAAACCCCTTCTCTACATTTCAAAGGCATTCCGGCTCAAAACATTAGCACAGTAAAAGGCCCTAGGGTGAGATGCAGGAGGGACTACCTAAAGGCATTGGACCCTCCCTGCTTTCCAGAACAATGGGAGGAAGGTCTGAGTTGCTGGGGGAATAAACCTAGCGGTTCCCGCTCTCCCAGGTTTCTTCTTCCCAGTGGGATTC
>JAJIBD010031117.1:0-23974 GCA_021461705.1 Cryptotis parvus | reverse complement strand
CACAGTTATCACTGCTTTGCTTAAGAGCCTATCCACCAGGCATTATTCCAAAGCACTGAGCATACTTGATCTCATTTAATCCTAATAATGGTTCTGTGTAAATTAAATTTTTGGCTCTTTTTGTAACAGATAAAGGAAACTGAACCGAATTCAGCTCAATTGCTCAACATAGATGAAAGATTTGGGGCTCTTACTGCGATCCATGAATTTGATATAAATTGTGGGCAGAAACGATATGCCCAGAATGATGGGGTGCCCTTCTAACTTCTAAGCCAAAATGGGAGAATGCTTAAAGAGCTTTGGTAGTCATTTTATTTTAAAATTGTGTTCTTTCCTCTCTTGGCCATTCAGTGGCATTACCGCACAGCTAGTGGCACTCATTTACCCCTTTTTTGCTCAAATTTTTCTAATAAATCAACCTATTTACCCAGTTTCTAAAGCTTATAAGCACTTTCCTGCATCCACCGCGAGGAGATTGCCATTAAAATGTCTTTTTGGGTTTGTTCCTAACTGATGTTACAGTCTGAGTTTTGTTTCAATAGAGTAATTATTACTGATTTTCTAGCACCCTGATGATTCTTTAGAGGCCCCCTCTGAATCACACATTTCTACTTGAGACCAGCCTTGGGTGTTCATATCACTTTTCTTTGGCATCCACCTGTGGCACTTCTTACCACAATGACCTCTGCCTTTAGATCTACTGCATCAAAACTCATCTCACTTGCTCTACTCTTTCTACAGTTTCAACACTATTCACAATATGGCCAAATTCTGGAAACGGTGCCCCAGAGACAGATGAGTAGGTAACGAAACCCTTGGGACATATACAAAGAAATACTACAGATCTAAGACAAAATCAAGCAATTTGTTGCTTTATGGATGAGAACTACGACCTTCGTGCAGAAAGTCAGTCTGAAAGTGAGCTGCTGAGTAGAAGTTCGGAGAAGATACTCGACGTCTGTTTAAGGAATGGGGGCGTGGGCCTCTCTAGGTATGAGTGTAGTGTGCATCTTTAAAAGCATCTCCTATTTTAACACTACCGCCAAGAAGCCTTATCACCCGGAACTCTGTTATTGTAGAAATCATATATTGTGTTTGCTCTAGCATGCAACTTTAAAAAAAAAAAAGACACACACCCCTGGCTCTGATGCAACTTTGGACATGTTTACCTCTGTTTTCATTTGCCCTGTTGTGGGGCTCCCTCTGGCTACCTCATTGATGAAAGCCTCTTCCTCAGGCTCCATCAATCTCACTGTACTTACATAGTCTCTTGAGCCAGCTGGTTTTGGAACTTAGCTCCTGTCCTGTTTGCTTGCACAAACACCTCCCATTTCCCACTTCTCAGGCCTCTCCTCAGGTTTCCCTCCTCAAGCTCTCTCTAGCTAGAGTCTTACCATGGAGGTCTGCCATGATTCCCACAGGAAGGCCATCACTCATTCAACTCACTCAGAAATACATTTTATTTAACTCTTCACAACTACCATGGGGCCACACATGCAGTGTGTTTATAGAAGATGGAAGCCACTGATCTGAAGAAAGGTTTAGATTTAGAAATTTTAAAAATTTATTTATTTTATTGAAACACCATGATTTAAAGAAGAAACGAGATTTTCCATATATCAGGGTCTTCTTGTCAAAGATGGAAATTATCATGGCAAGCGTGTACGGGGAGAGTCAGAAGGCTACGATAAAAACAAAAATGGAGACAGTGTATAGCAATTGTCGAGGAGTACTAATGCCAACCAAAACTAGCTGACTAAATAGGAGGCAAAAGATACACATGACAATCCTTTAATGTTCAATCCATGAATCTGGAAGGGGAAGGAAAGAGAAGAGAAAGAAAGGAAAGAAATAAAGACCTGCACCATGGGAGGCTGGGGGAGTAGGGGAGAGAGACCAGGGACGTTGGTGGTGAGAATGGCCACTGTTGGAGAGGATGGAATTACTGAACACTGCAAGCCAAAACTAAAATCTGAACTTTTAATTGTATATCTTTGTAATTGAAATAAAAATTTTTTAAAAAAATACAGATGTTAGAAAGATTCAATACTTCAACGCCACTTGCACCTGTTTTCCACCACCCTCATTTCCACCCACACCCAATTATGCCTGCTCACTCAGCTGGCACTAATTATATTGACCATTAAAGCTTTTACATAGTAATATTATTGATAAATCCATTTTTCCCTTCTAGTTATGGGAGAAATCTGGCCAGAATTCTGTTCTTGAATTTGCTTTTTTGAGTTCTAGAATGTGTGGATTGGTTTCTACTACTAGTTTCCAGATATCCTGCTGGCCTCCTTGCTGCTGCTCACCTGGGAGAGTCAGATGGGAGGAAGCTCTGCCTTGTGTCTGTCTCTGCATCATAACCTTGCCTGAGTATTAAGTCAGAGTCCACCAGGCCTCTTGGATGGGACAGAGGTGTAGGGGAGATAATTTTGGGGAGTAAAAGTTTTTAGGCTTATAGTGAGACTAAGTGAAAAGTAAAGATTCCCACCATTTCGCCTGTCCTGCTGTTCCATCCTCCCAGAATTAAAATTTTTTATTTTATTCGCAATAAAACTTACCTAAACACATCACTATTGCCCAAAGTCCTTGTTGTTTATTCTGGGGTTTTATTTTTTGGTGGCTTGGGGGGCTTGACAGCTAAGATAGAGGCTACCAGGGATTAAATGGTAACAAGGGATCAGCACAGTCTTTACGGGGTGGTTTGATCCCTGGCACTGCATTCAGACTCCTTGAACACTGCCAAGAGTGATCCACAGAGAACAGAGCCAGGAATAAGCAAGAGGCTGTTGCTCACCATCCATCTTGCTGCCAAATTCTTCTTGGTTTACATTTCTGGGATTGGACAAATCTCTCTTATATTCACCATTGTACTATTATCAGAGTACTAAAATGCTCTAAAACTATCATGTATATATAGAGGCTTTGAAGATGCTGAGGTCTATCATGATCACAATGCAATTTCTTTTGAGGGTACTCGTTGAAACTTATAATATCCTCAGCCTCAGTTTTTCATCAATCATGTGCTTCATTTATGTTTCTACCCTGTACCACCTTTGCATGTGACTGCCACCAAGTCCAGTTTCTCTATCTACCACCCAGACAACTGTCCCATTTTACCCAGCATGTTCTACTTTTTCTCTCTCCTCTCCTCAGCAATCTTTCCCATTGTCAGAATCTTAGGATTGCTTTTGTTTGTCTTCTTTGTTTATTTTATCTTCCCCTCTTACTTAGGGAGTGACTAAATGTTTTAAGCTTTTTTGGGTTTTAATTTTATTTTACTTAGTCTGATATCTTTAAGGACTATCCATTTTAATGAAATGAAATATTTTATTTGGCTAATGTAGGTGCCATATTTTACAATTCTACACATCTTCTTTACGGGTTTCTACAAATGCAATGGTATATGAATTAAAGGCTGTTGGAGTCCTAAGGAAATGAACAGAGGGAACACTCCTTTGTGAAACTATGAAAGTTCAGGGGTCCGGTAATGCATTTGAATTCTCTATATGCTCCTGATCATCAACCAGAGTGCAACGGACTCTGGGCTCAGTAAGCAATAATAGCTTGCAGTCCCCCCAGATCCAGAGTAGATTGTAATTATCCTTAGCTGCTTTTGTGAGATGCCTTCAGGGCTAAACTGGCTGCACTCAATAGACTCAAAAGCAGATTGCAAAGACCCTTAAAGGACTTGGATTCAGTGATCTACAGTGAATGTCCATGATTCCAAGGACACAAGGAATCATGTGGGGGAGGGTGTCTGCAATGCAGATGTCTAGTTCTTTTCCAAGGATTGCTCTTGTTGGCCTAGAAATCTTAATATAAATGGTTTTGAAGAGCATTGTGCTGATCACACTTACTTGGCCACTTCGGGATCAGCCACTTTAATAAACCAAGTGCGAAAAAGTAAAATCAATGTATTTCTACTTTCAGAGAGAAGGCTGAAACTTTCTTTAGAGTAGGGAACAAGTCAGTCAGTGGCAATGTTAGTGAGCACAGGCAGGTTTCCAGACCCTCCAGCCCAGCTTTTTTCTGCTGTATTCACACGCCATCCACGTTCCTGTGCTCAAAGAAAGTCAAATGGAACTTGTGACCATTGTGGCTAAAAGTCTGATTGAGGAGCTGTATGCCTACCATGTTGCAATTTGGTGATGGGACTGTACTCTCTCAATATCAGTTCTAGAACCCTGAGCTCTGCCATTCACTGACTTATTTAGATCCTTTCCTAGGACTCTTTATGGATTAGGAGTAAAGATACTTAATATTGTCGAGTGATAGGAATCCGAGCCCTCAATTTTGCTTCTGACCATAGATTTTCATAAATGGGACTAAGGCTCCTCTTTTGCAGAAGGCACAAAGTGGTGCATGAATCCCCCAGCTCTCCATCAGGGGTTTAGGGTGCTCTCTCCAGGCCCGGCCCCGGTAAGCACTGGAACATTGCTCATGGCGCTCCTGCTCTTCTCTGTTCTTTGGGCAAGGAATCATCACTATATTTGCTGCAAGGGGTGCTCTACCTTTTTAGTGTGGCCCAGAGCTGTTTCTGAATCCACTAGTCCACTTTCTGAGTGTCAGTCAAGTTTATACACATGTCCATGTAAACAAAATTCAAGCTCAAGGCCTTGTGGAGGCAGGGATTCTACTTTGGCTACTCTCTGGCAGAGGCACTGGAGAGCAAATTTGTAGAATTATTGAGACGCCTTTCTCCACCCTCCTACACAAGTGCCTTTCAGAGAGGCTGTGTAAACCGCACAGTAAGCAGACTTCATGGGCTGACAGAGGATCTCTTCCTTGGCCCCACGTCCAGACAGAGCTAAAGACTTAGTGCTAAAATAACTGCCAAGGCCATGGCCTCCAAAGCCTTGGTACTAGCTTGGGCTACTCTTCTGTGTCCTTGATGGGGCCACTCTGAGCCAGCTCAGGGCTTTCAAAAATGCTTCAAGATTTTGCAATTGACGCATTAGGTTTCCATGCCCTGTGACCACAAAGCATAGGCTGGCCATTTCTGCCTTTTCCCAGGGAATTTGAGGTCCCAGGGTGTGTGTGTAGCACATCTCCCCACTGCTTTTTAAAATTTTTTTTACAATAGCCCAAAATATTTTATTATTATTATTATATTATTATTATTATTATTATTATTATTATTATTTTAAGTTTTTACAATTACAATGATATACAATTAAAAAGTTCATTTTTGGTTTTGGTCATACAGTGTTCCAGCAACCCCATCCCTCCACCAGTGCCCATCTCCCACCACCAACGTCCCCGGTTCCCCCCTCCCCCAGCCCTCCTCCAAGGCAGGTTCTTTATTTCTTTCCCTTTGTCTCTCTTTCTCCTTTTCCTTCCCTTCCAGACTATGGATTACAGAACATACATTAAAGGGTTGTCATGTGTATCTTTTTGCCTCTATTTAATGCTCAGCTCTAGGTTGGTATTAGTACCCTCAATTGTTAGCACACTGTTCCATTTTTCTTTCCGCTTACCAGCCTCCGACTCCCTACACGCTTGTGATAATTTCAACCTCGACAAGACCTCCTGGCATATGTTTCACTTGGCCTTGGATATTGGTATCATAATGCGATATATATATTTATGTTATGCAAATAAATGCAGTCATTCTGTATCTGTCTCTCTCCTTCTGACTAATTTCACTCAACGTAATCTTCTCCATGTCCATCCATTTATAGGAAAATTTATACCTTCATTTTTCCTAACATCTGCATAGTATTCCATTGTGTAGATGTACCAAAGCTTCTATATCCAGTCATTGATTTTCGGGCACTCTGGTTGCTTCCAGATTCTGGCTATTGTGAATAATGCTGCTATGAACATAAAAGTAGGATGGTGTTTCCACTGCGTATTTTTGGTTTCCCAGAGTAGATTCCCAGGAATGGTATGGCTGGGTCAATCTCCCCACCGCTTCTACCTTTGACAGCAACTGAACCTTTCATGTTCAGCCAGCACTTTCTAGCCCAACTCCTCACAGTGGCTTGTGGTCTTCTAGCTTAAAGACTGATGTGAAGGAAAAACAACCTATAGAAACACAGCATCTCTAATCCTGAAGAGGGCTACCCTCTACTCCAGTCTTATATATGAAAGTTTAATATGGACTTGCAGCTGGACAGCTGGGTTCACCCTCCACACCCATTCTGGTGGTGTTTCCACAACAGGTCTCCAGGACACTCTCTTCCTTGAAATGAAGTCAGGTCATTATCCTGAGTGACAAGAAGGTTGCTTAGTAACCTAAACACATCAAAAAGTATCAACTGTGGTTTGACAGTTTATTCAGGATAAATTGGTCCCAGTCCTGAGCATGTTCCTTCTGGATAGTCCCAGATTGCGGGGATTACTTGGAATGAAGGCAGTCAGAGGAAACTAGGCCAAAAAGAGAAAGTGCTGGAACTATATGTTGACAAGAGTTTATCTGCTTCAATATGTTGGTTTTAATTTCACTTGCCTCATGATTTCTGCTGCTGCTTGTGGTTTCAGACTCCTGCTCAGGTTCCCCACTGTTTACATGCTAGAAAGGGCAGTGTGGACTCTATCCTAGTGCCAGGGCGATAGAGATCCAAGACTTGAAGAAATATACCCTGGTGCTTTGCCTGGGGAGGAGGTTAGTAGTCAACTCTAATATCATAATATATAGCCAGCATAGTTTGACTTAAGTGTTACTACTTTTGACTCCTATTTAACCGGTGATTGAGTTGTGATTCCAAGAACACAGAGACTGTCATCCCCTGAGAGTTTTTTGAGGGCATGTTCCATGTCATACACATGTGTGTATGAATGAATGCCATTAGATCTGTAGCCTCCAAACCTGATGTGGTAGAATCATAGGAGTAAACGAATGAAACAAGCAGTAAATGGGCAGTCTCAAGTCTTGTCAGCCCAGAGACTTGAATTGCTAGGAGAATAGCCCAAGCATTGCTTTTGGGCATGTAGTCATGTTTGCAAAATCTTACACGAATTATCCTGAAGAATGAAATTGTACTTTCTTATTTGTCATCTTAAAAAATTCTTATCATGGAAATAAATATGTTCAATTAACCAAACTGATAAGGTCAAGGTAATAAGCAAAAAAGCAGCAGAACTTGGAACTTAAAGACAAGGTGTATGTGTATTGGGGGTGGGGGATGGGGAGTAGGGGGGCTGTTTCTATAATCACACTGTCTGTGAATTAAATGTAGAACGTCTCTGAATAAAAAACAAATAACTGGTGGGAGTTTGGGGAGTCACTTCACTTTTGGGGACCATCACCTCTGTTTTTAGATTTTGTTCCATGTGGGTTCTGAGTTTACTACTGGGTTTTAACCACAGGTGAGCAACTCTGTTCTTTGGAATACGTTCTTTTTCAACCCAGCGATTTCAACAGGATTATCAAATATTTATTGAACATTTTTATGTATCCAGGAGCAGAAATGATTTGAAAAGGTGAATCTGAAGCAGAGAAAGGGCAAGGGGGGGAAAACATGCGTGAGAAGAAATTGATGGAGCCCAGTGATATGAATTTTGGAACTCTGGAGCGAGGTCTTGTTTAGGGCACTCTTGTGTGGTTTAAGTGAGGCAATTGACTTTCCAAAACAGCAAACAAATATGGTCTGATAGAAGGTGACTGTTTCTCAGCCCTCAGGATGACAGATATTGCTAGTGATAAAAGCACTAATGCAATTAGGCTGCTAATCTCGGGATGAAAATGCTGCTTCAGGAAAATGTATTCCCAGAAAGGAAATGTTGGCAGTTTGAGTGACAGGAACAAGCTGGAACACCTATCATCTAGATAGGAAGCAGGAAAAATAAAAGAGAAGTTATATGTTATAGAGAAGATGCTGGTTTGAGCTAGGTCCCCCAAATGTTCTTATTCTCAAAGGATTGGAAAGGGGTTGGTTATATCACATCTCAGTGGCTGAAGATTCTGAGGGTTCGCAGCTGAGAAAGCTTTATGTCCTGGACACAGTACTCTCTCTCTCTGTGAGGGATAACAGCATAGGACCTTCAAAATGGCTTTTAGAGAGTCATAGAAATGGGAAAGGATGTGAGCGAGAGGGAGAGAGGGTATCCCCATCAAATTTCCTTAAATTGGGCTCCTCAGACTCCTCCTTGCTAGGTTGATGGGGTGCTATGGGAGATAGTGGGACAACAACCATTTGGCATAACTCTGTGTTCCTCAGGTGACATTAGTCACCCATCTGGCAGTGTCAAGTTGGGCAGGGACTGAGTGCCCAGTACACTTGCTTTGGCTGAGGCATGACTGACGGTGTTGGGATGAGTTTGCTAGAAAATGTGCCCAGTTTCCCTGATACAGACTCTGGGCAGATGTACCCAAACCAGGACAACGGCACATTTTGGGACATCATACTTATCCCCACAGTCCATCACTGTCCTGTATTCTGAGGGTACGTGAGGTGGAGTGAGGAAATGAGGGTAGGGTCCATTTAGGACTCTGTTCTGCTGTCCCCATAACCACTCAGGAATATCTGGGAGAGGGAGGTGCATACCATTCCCAGAATTCCTGAGTTTGATTTCTGAATGGAACTACAGGGAGAATACTGAGGAGTCACAGAAGTGAGTGCTCTCAAGTTATCTCTTGGAGAGAATTCCATCACATCCCAGAATGTTCTCTGGATCTCCATGATAACTGGGAATATAGGAAGTTGATTTTGACTGGGGTATCTAAGGAAAGGGTTGGTTGGGGATGTCCTTGCTGAGTTTAGGAGAGATTGTGATAGGGGTTAGCCCAGCAGAAATTCTTCATTCTTTCCAGCTCACTAGCATCAAGGCCCTGTAGAATGAGTCTGAGAAGGAGGTCTATGGAAGCCTCCATTTGATTACTGGTTAGCCATATGCCTCAAGAGATGAGCAAAACTCTAAAAAACTGAACCAGTGGCATAAATGCTGGAAGTTGTACCATAAGTAAGATGAAACAATAAGTGCTAAAGGACATCAAGCAATTAAGAGCTGTATAAATAACTTCTTCTTTGATATATGTTGATGCAAAATCTTGGTGAGGCATTCAATTTAATGAGTTTTTTTCCCCACTATATATCCCTCCTCTATCTTTGAACTCAGGGTTTCATCTGATAAATCTGCTGTAAATCTAAGGGGATACATTTTTGTATGAAATTTCCTTTAGATCTTGCTTTTGCAGTATTATGTCTCTGTTTATGACATTCATCTTTCTGATTAGGATATATCTTATAATCTTTTTTATTAAGATCTCTTTTAGCTGGAAAATTCTTTGGGTTTCTTGATCTGGATGCCTACATCCTCTAGCTTGGGAACTTTTCAACAATGATATCTTTAACCGATCCTACCTCATTGGGGTTGCCTCCCCTGGCCCTTTGGGATGTCAATGATACTTATGTCGTTCCTCTTGAATTCATTCCAATGTTCTCTTGCCTGGTGCTGAGCTATTTTGAGGTCTTTTCCATCTTTCATATTTGCCTGATTGCTTTCTGGGAGCTCATCTTCAATTTTACTGATTCTGTATTTGGTTGTTGTCATTCTAATGTTAAGGGTACCTCATTGAGTCTTTCATTTAATCTACAGAATTTTTTTATTGATGACAATTTTGTTTGTAGTTTTCAATTTCTGTTTTCATTTCCTGTTGTATTTTATTGGTTTTCCTTTACATTGTCTTTTTTTATATTTTCTGAATGTTATTGGATGTTTGTTCCACTGTTTCTTTGTACTCATTAAACATCAACCTCACCTTTTTGTCTCTGAATTCTTTATCAGAGAGATTATGCATGTGGGTATTCCCTTGTTGAGACTTCAGAACTTTTTATCTACTCCTCATGGTGGGATCTGTGTTGTTTCCCCCATGATGCTGTGGTGGATGTGGAAGCCACACCCCTACCACACCACAGTTCTACATGGGGAGGAGGTACCACATGTTGGTGCCGGTCCTGATGTCATAGTTCCAGTCCCATCCCTGGTTTCACACTTTAAGAAAAATAGATGTCCCCTCTTGCCTAGACTTTTATCTGGGCATGAGGTTGGAGCAGTGGTCTTTCTCTTTGCTGTCACTCATGCTGCTCGAGAAGCCCGGTAAAGATTTTTATATGCTTGTGATGAGTTGCCACAACTACTCAAAGAAATGAGTAGCTGGGTGCCTCACCTGAACAGAAAGTTTCCTCCCTGCAGCGGTTATCACTTCCCCAGACTCCCAAAACTGTTGATGCAAAATATTTCAAAATTTAGATGTTATATTTACCTCTGAAGTGACTAACATGTGCTCTGTGGAGTTGGCACTCCATAAACATTCCTTGAATGACGATGGAGGAGGAGCTAGGCAGGGTTATGTAATCAGCCTCTCTCTGCCAACAGTTCATGCAGAGAATTCTCAGAAGGCTAATTTGCTATGAATCAAGGCATGTTCTGAACTTCCATGAGGTTGTGAAAGCTGGAGGTGGTTTTTAAAAAACTGTTTATTAACACTATACTTTGTGTGTCTAAGGTAAGATTATTGTGATGTCAGATTCAGAGAACAACAGTCTATAAAGACAAGGACTGTGCTTTGATGGAGGTGGGCAGAGGATGGTAATCAAGTGGCCCAGACACCTTCTTTTCCTTTCCATTTTTTTCCCAGGCAGTTATTTCAGATAGAATTCCCTCTGGTATCTCTTTTGGAATATAGAACTCATGAAATGTGCAGATTGACACATCAGTAGTCTCACTTAACCAGTGACACAATTTTAGAATTCCTCAGTCAACTGACAGGCAAAAGAGCCCTGTCCAAAGAAGATATACATGGGGTGCTTTGGAACTGATTTTGGGCATTAAAGGAGTATTACCTGGGAAAGGACATGAAAAAAACAGCAGCCTGCACTTTTTGCTGACCTAGGAGAGAGTTTCCATAGAACACAGAGGGGTGCATAGCCAAATTTGCAATGTGTGGATTTAGGAGAGTTTTCTGGGAAACCTTAAACAGTTCTGAAAGTGTGCCTGGTGTCATGAAGAACGTCTTTGCAAGCAGGTGGTCAGAGATACAGCTGGGCTTTAGGTGGAGAGATTTTGGCTGTTTGGATTTTTTCTGCCCAGGGCTGGTATTCAGCAGACATCCCTGCTTGGTGTGTGTGTAGCGTGTGTGTGTGTGTGTGTGTGTGTGCGTAATAGTTGTTTATAGATAGTGTCTTTTCTGACTGAGGAATACCTGTGTTGTATCTGATGATCATAATATTGAATGGCATCCTTGGTCCTAGTCTTCACAGTGATTATTGAGGATCTCAGATCACTCACTCCTTTATTCTTGCTCCTATCCCTAACCAATGACTTAAAAGAAATAGCAGGAACTGTCACTTGGAAACAAAATAAGCTGGTCACTTTGTTTTGCTCTCACTTTCTGAGTACTTGGCAGATATTTTATAAATAAATGCAAATCTGATAGTGGGAACTAGGAGTTTAACTAAGAGGGGAAAGCATTCAAATAAAAGATAAATGCAGGCCATATTTAGGAAGGTACTGAACAAATGCTCCTTCTGGCATATTCTTCAAATGGCACTCCATATAACTGATAAAAATTAGCACATGCAAAAATAAAGAACAAATCATAGACTAGATAGGTAAGCAGTCTTGTAAGGTATGCCAGAGGCTGGGCTAACAGCTGTACTGTGGGGGAGCTTTTGTGGGATTTTTGAAATCCCACAAAAACATATGGCTTTTTGAAAAACTCAGCCTCTGTGGTAAGTATGGAGAATGGGTTGAAAATGAAAAGTGTCAGGAGTAGTGATATTCTTAGATGGGAGATTCTCTTTTGTAGAATCAAGGGATCAAAGAAGGAACAATTACAAATGACACCAATGTTTCCACAGAGAGAGATGAAATGTGTATCTTGACAGGTCAGAACATAATAAACTGTAAATTTACTTATTTTCTTTTGGGGGTCCCACATCTGGCAATGCTCAGGGGTTACCCCTTGTTCTGTACTCAGGATCACTCATGGTGGGTTTAGGGGGACTATATGAGACGCTGGGGATTTAATCCAGTATCTATTGTGTATGAAGCAAGGCCTACCCTCTGTACTAATCACCCAACCCTTGAAACTGTGACTTTTGACTATCCTTTCACCTCTTTGAACCCTCAGTAACTACACCTTGGAATGGAGGGATTGGACTATAGTTGTGTTAATTCTGAGTACTAGTATTATCTATCAAATTATGATTGACTGGATGAATTCACACTGGAAATAGTAGCATGTTACTAGTACTGATAGTGCTATAGAGACAAAAAAATAATCTAAAAACATCAATATAAATAGTATATTTTTATATAATTTTAATTATATTTTCAATCTAATTACCATGAAATACAGAGTTGCAAAGCTATTTATTGTTGGGTTTTAATCATACAGTGTTCCAACACCCATCCAACACCCATCCAACAACATTCAACACCCATCCCCTCCATCAATGTCTCCAGTTTACTTCTTACCACCCTCCTGCATCTTGTCTCTATGACAGCCTGTCTCTAAGGCACTTTCCTTCTCTCTCTTATTCTCTCTCTCTCTCTATTCTCTCTTTCCCCTTTTGGACATTATTGTTTATTTACCAACTTTCAGCATACAGTTCTTATTCAGAGTGATCATTTAGAACTATCTTTGTCATAGCTGTCCTTTCTCTGTCCCAACTGTCTCTCCCTTCAGCACTTGGAGGCAGGCTTCCAACTGTGGTCTAATCCTCCTGACCCTAGTTTCTACTGTCCTTGGGTATTAGTCTCTTATTGTGTTTTTGCAGAAATTATTCTAGAAGCCATTCTTGTGCTAATACCCAGGACTCTTATTTGATTGCCAAATCAGCATGTGTTTGTGTGTGTATGTGTGTGTGTGTGTGTGTGTGTGTGTGTGTGTGTGTGTGTGTCCTGGTCAGGGAGGCCCAGTCATTATGTGCCCCAGTTAGGGACATCTCTAACTTGAGAACGTCCTGAGCAACCTGCACAATAGAGAAGGATACAATACCAGGATGGTGATAAATCTGATGTCTAGATCATAAGAAAATGAAAGACTGGGGATATTTAGCCGGAAAATTAATTAAGAAAAATACATTAGTTGCCTTCATGTATTTGAAGGATGACTGTAGAAAACACTTAATTTTATTGGGCTTTACTGATTACATTTAGGACTCAGGGGTGGGAGGTTTGCAGTGTTGTTTTTGGATGAATGTATCTAAAACTAGATCCACAAGAAGACTTTTCAAAATGAAAAGAATTTGTATGAGTTTGACTCACCGGACATAAACTTTTATGAGAGAAGGGAGGAGTTCTGTATTGCTCAATAATTTGTCAGTAGATACATAACTGGACACGTAGTCCTTGTTCAACAAATACTGATTTTTTGTGGAGTAAATGAATGCAGGTAGCATTGAACTCTTTTCCATCCAGATGTGAAAGTAAATGTCTCCATCATGAGGATTTTGTTTAGGTTGCTCATCCCACAGTCTAATTTGTTCTCTTAATATCTCCCTTTCTAACTGGACTATGAACTGGTCAAAGTTAGGATTGTGTTTAAGTTTTTTGTCTTCAGTATTGGTTCCATTCCCAGGATAGAGCAGATATTCTTTAGGAGAGGGAACCATATAATTTGTCCCTCAGATCAGGGTTATTTGAGAGTAAAAGGTGCAGATGAGATGGGAAACAAATTCTACCGCATAACTGCACTGGGCAGACCAGGATGTATATTTATCTTTATCAGGGTGTGCTTTGATGGATGAGTTTATGGGCAGGTAGTACGAGTGGATTCCTTATATTGAGATTAAAAATACCATGTGCCACCTCCCAGCCCCCTGCTGGGAATTCTACCCACAGGGCTCAGTTTTGTAAAAAAAAATTTTATTATGCCTCTGCGAGATATTCAGTTACAAAGCTGTCCATGATCGGGTTTCAGTCACACAGTGTTCCAGCACCCATCCCTCCACCAGTGCCCATTTCCTGCACCAATGTCCTTAGATTCCCTCTCCCTTCCCTAGCCTGCCTCGCTCTCTCTGTCTCTATCTCAGACTCTCTCTCTCTCTCTCTCTTTATCTCTACCCCTTCTCTTACATTGTGGCTTGCAGTACATGCATTTGGGGGTTATCATGTATAACCCTTTACCTATGTTCAATGCTCAGTTCTAGTCTAGCATTACTATTTCCAACAACTATTAGCACATTTGTTCCTTCTCTACTTACCTAGCCTCTGACTCCCACACACTTGTGGTAGATTCCAATCATAGACAAGTCCTCCTGGTCCGTGTTTTTGCCTGGGCTCAGTTTTGTTCAACAACACATGCACACAGAAAGGCACCCAGATCCATGTGGACTTTCCTTCATTTGGCATTTAAATATTTTAATTCACTTATGGCTTCACTTGAACTGAATTTTTTTCTCTTTTCCAGTATAAACATTCTACTTCTTTTTTTATTGTCTGTTTTATTGGAGATAAATGCTACATCATTTAGGCTAAAACGTTCCAGACTCTGAATGGACTTTTTTCATGTTTTGTTTTGTTTTGGGGCCACATCTGGCTGTACTAGGGTTACTCTTGGGTCTGCACCTCAAGGATCTCTCCTGGCAGGTTCAGGGACCAAGAGATGCTGGGAATCAACCCAGAGTGGTTGCATGCAAGACAAAAACTTTATGCACTGTTTTATCCTCCAGTTCCTGTTCTGGATAAACTACCTCACATCGTCAGTTTTGTGTGGCAGTCGTTGGCTCCAGAAGCTACCTGTCTCTGTTCCCTTATAGTTGGTTTGCTTGGGCTTTGCCAACCATGCATCCCATGCCTGCCAAATAAAACAAAATCAAAACCAGCGAAGCACACACCCCTTTCCTTGCCCATATGGTCTCTAACAGATCTCTAGAAAGGGTTGTGGCCACAGACAAGTGGGGGAATATTTCTGTGTCAACTTCTGCAAGTTGACTTCAAAAGTCTTCTGCCAGTGCTGACCCAGAAACCAATTCTGATCCATGTGCTCTGGCTTCACTTTAAGACACACGAGTTCTGTGTCCTTCATTCCCAGAGGAGAGCCTTGTCCTGCCTCCTTGGTCTCAGTCCTTCTATTGAGCTCTGTGGATCTTGGTCCTTATGCCTCTGTCTTCCTCTCTGCCCCCAGGAGGAGGTCCTGGGTGACAGAGGCATTCTGGGAAGTGTCCTCTGGAGGTCCTGGTGACTGAGGCCTCTGGGAAGTGTCTTTCCTTCTAGAGTTGGTTGAAGCACACTCTGACTTATGGTCTTTTAAAGAACGGGAGCTTAGCTGCTTGCCATTGTGTCTCTTGTAGGATTTTGCTACTGACATGAGGCTTTAGGATACCATGAATCACGGAGCAATAGAAGTCCTACTGCTTCCCATACACCTAACTCTCTTCTCTTTGCCTTCTCTACTTGTTGTCTGTTGCAGGACTCCTATGGGCCGCTGCATCTGCTCTGGATTGCCTCCCGCAGATCACCCTCAGATAAGGGGTAGTCTAAATGTGGCAGTTTATCTGACCATGTATGCTGTACTAGCTGGTATAAATATTCTCCCATGCTATCACAATCATCGTGGGACTAGCTAGATCTTACCAGCATATTAGCCTGGCCAATGTAAGGACACCTTGTAATTAGACCAGAGAGAAATGCTGTTTGCTTCCCAAACAAACAAGCATGGCTCCCCTGATAAAATATAAAACTACAATGAAGTAGAGGAGACTTGTGAAGGCTTGGAGAAATATTTAACTGGCATTGGTGTTGATCTTTGGTACAGTGACATGCCATCTCAGAAACCCCCTTCTACATTTCCAAAGGCATTCCGGCTCAAAACATTAGCACAGTAAAGGCCCTAGGTGAGATGCAGGGAGGGACTACCTAAAGGGCATTGGACCCTCCCCTGCTTTCCATAACAATGGGAGGAAGGTCTGAGTTGTTGGGGGTATAAACTAGCCGGTTCCCGCTTTCCCAGGTTTCTTCTTCCCAGTGGGATTTCGCCTTGTGAGCGATTATTCCCCTTGGAAGCTTCACACGTGGTGGTTGCCATCTTGGCCTACACGTGGCTGGGGTTCTAGCCTGGAATCCTAAGCATCGGGTTTTCCTTTTGCTGATTTGTATGCCTGAACCTGTGATAAGTAAAGTCTTTTAAAACCTCATCGGATCCCTGAGTGCTCATCCATTCCTCGCCGGCTTCGGAGGTAGAAGGGAACTCGCTCTCCGGCACTGTCGGGACCTCCTGGCGGAGCGCCCGACATTTGGCGCCCCTGGGTGGGCACGAACCACCAACCTTTCGGTTAACAGCCGAACGCTGCTTAGCCGACATTGCGCCACAGAGTACTGTGAGCTCAGTAACCTGTTCCACACCCTTGAAGGTGATCCTGCTTTAAATAGCCCAAGGCAGCTAACTCCTAAAGCTCAAGAGGAATTAGATTTTTTCATGAATCGGCTTCAAAAATCTTACTCTCCAGATTTAATCCCGAGAAAAAGGTATGGTTCTTGGTCTTCAACACTCCCGAGTCTCCAACTGCTGCTATAGCCCAATTATCTGGACCGTTAGAATGGGTTTACTTACATAACAAGCAGAATCGTACTGCTACACCTTACCTTGAGATGATAGCTAATCTTATAATTAAGGGAAGATCAAGAACCCAAGTATTACTTGGACATGATCCCCATGTAATTGTACTACCTGACCCTAAAAAAGAAATTGAAGCTGTTTTACCACTCAGTGAAATCCTTCAGAGAGCTTTAGCAGATTTTTCAGGAGAAATATCTTATCATTACCCAGCTGGAAAAACCTGGGAATTTCTGAAAAGGACACCTTTTATAATTTCCACCATTGTCCGCTCCTCTCCCATTCCTGATGCTCCAGTGTATTATATTGATGGCTCCTCATCAGGAAGGGGTGGAATTACAGGTCCTTCGTTGACCACTACTGTGCATACAAATTATAAATCTGCCCAACAAGTGGAACTCGCCACCCTGATACATTTACTATCCCATATATCTGGCCCATGTAATGTGGTGAGTGATTCTGCATATGTAGTTGGTTTATTTCCTGGAATTGTCACTGCTTCTTTAAATGCCCATAATCCTATAATTCAGGAGCTGCTCCATAAACTACAAGATCTCCTCCCGAAATAGAACATTCCCTATATACATCTCCCCACATCCGTTCTCACAGCCGACTCCCGGGCCAATGGTTCGAGGGAAACGAAGCAGCAGATCTCTTGGCAGCACCAGTATTTAAATCAGCTGAGGAAGAGCACCAGACTCTACATACAAATGCCCGCCGCCTTCATGTACACCTATGGCATCCCATGGAGACAAGCTAGACAAATTGTCCGCAACTGTCCTGTCTGTGCTCCTTTACATTGTACATCTCATGTAGCAGGAGCAAATCCTCGAGGTTTACAGACAAACCAATTGTGGCAGATGGATATAACTCATACTAACTTATTTCCCAACAAACCTTTCCTTCATGTGGTCATCGATACATATTCCCGGTTCATATGGGCTGTTCCTATGACGCCTGAAAGAGCTAAATCTGTTTGTTCATTTTTACTCCAGTGCTTCTCCGTCATGGGTATTCCCCATACCATAAAAACAGATAATGGTCCTGCTTACACCAGCAAAACCTTCAAATCCTTTTGCGAGGGAATGGCAGATCAAACATATTACAGGAATTCCATATAATCCACAAGGACAAGGAATAGTTGAACGTGCCCACAGAACACTTAAAACTCAGCTATTAAAGCAACGAAAAACAAGCATGCCTCCAATGGATTCTTTATCTTTAACATTATTTACCTTAAACTTCTTAAATATACCTCAAGGAGATCCCTATACCGCGGCTGAACGTCACTTTCAAGAAGATATGCAAACTCAAAAAACAGTCAATTCACCTATCTGGGTGAAAATTGATGATAAATGGATTGCAGGTCACCTCCTCATTCGGGAAGAGGCTATGCTTTCATTTCTACAGACGATAACCCTGCCAAGAAACTCTGGGTCCTCTGCGACTTGTTAAGACTAGAATTCTCCAAGAATCAGAAAACAATTAATTCTTTCAATATAAAGTCTTAAATTTTAAATTGCAAGTTGCTGTTTAAACTTCCTGGATTGGTTCCTTTTAATAATGATCTTGTTTTGCAGTCTGTGATCATGGTTCATGTCTAATATCTTGCCTTACAGCCTAAATATTTTCTTTCTTGCAAAAAAAAAAAAAAAAAAAGGGTGGAAAATGGGTGGACTCTGATCACAGTGCTCATTACAAAAATGTTTGCTAAATCAATAAAAAATTGTTTTTCTAATGATTCTGTTCACAGGATGAGATATTCGAATCCAGTAAACCTGCGCTACAGTGCTCAATACTCAGAGACTCCTAAAACAGTGCTCGCTAAAAATTTAATAATTTGCAAAACTAATTTTTCCCAATGCTCTATTCACAGGAAAAGACACTTTCTCACCATCATTTGCCGGCTTTATATTTATGAAGCGGCTTGACTCGTTACCATTTATCACCCTAAATGGGTCACATATACAGCTGTAAGATATTGATCGATCAAATGTATGTGTGCGTGTGTGTGCATGTGGTGGCCACCATTATGTTTGTGATTAATGTTGTGTCTATGTTATGTCTCAACTACTACCTTCTCAGTTTCTGACCACTACAAACCTCTATTACATTCATCAACTCCACTGCTGATCCACTAGATTTATCAATTTTAAAATCATCAATTCTCATACTTATTTCCCTGCTCCACCCATGTTGGAGCTTCTTTATATTCTTCTCTCCATCCCAGACTTGGATCCCTACAAAGCCTTAAAATCTCTACTTGTGATTAACCTCGAAAAGTGTTTTTGTCTCGCCTAAGCTACAGGTACAGTTACCGGTGCCAATGTTCCTTGCTGAAGAAGCCCTGCAAGACGCCCACACCGATGTTCCAGACACCTGCTCCAGCGCTCAAGACTCCTGTTCCAGAGTTCAAGATATCACACCGATGTTCCGGACACCTGCTCCAGCGCTCAAGACTCCTGTTCCAGAGTTCAAGATACCACACCGATGTTCCCGACACCTGTTCCAGCACTCAAGACTCCTGTTCCAGAATTCGAGATACTTGTTCCAGTGTTCCTGAGACCCAATCCAGTGTTCCTGACAATTCAACGAGTTCCTGATCGCTGCTCTCCAAAGACTCATACTCATATGATCACCGCTATTGCTGTTCCAGAAGTAGCCCCACAGACTTTGTTCCAGACATCCGACTTTTACATAAAATATAGCAAATTGACTCTCACAAATTATGGACAATGCAAACTATAGTCCGTTATAATCAGACAGCTAAAAACACTTTATCTTGAACTTTGCTTTGGGTCCAAAAACAAGTTAGGATCCTAAAGTAACATGTATTATCATTTTGCAATTGGAATTGTTTTTTCTTATCTTAATTTTCTGTAAATATTTCTTACCTTTTTCAATTTTTATTAGTAAACTAATCAGGGGAGTTGTTGCAGGACTCCTAAGGGCCGCTGCATCTGCTCTGGATTGCCTCCCGCAGATCACTCCGTAGATAAGGGGGTAGTCTAAATGTGGCAGTTTATCTGACCATGTATGCTGTACTAGCTGGTATAAATATTCTCCCATGCTATCACAATCATCGTGGGACTAGCTAGATCTTACCAGCATATTAGCCTGGCCAATGTAAGGACACCTAAGTAATTAGACCAGAGAGAAATGCTGTTTGCTTCCAAACAAACAAGCATGGCTCCCTGATAAAATATAAAACTACAATGAAGTAGAGGAGACTTGTGAAGGCTTGGAGAAATATTTAACTGGCATTGGTGTTGATCTTTGGTACAGTGACATGCCATCTCAGAAACCCCCTTCTCTACATTTCCAAAGGCATTCCGGCTCAAAACATTAGCACAGTAAAGGCCCTAGGTGAGATGCAGGGAGGGACTACCTAAAGGCATTGGACCCTCCCTGCTTTCCATAACAATGGGAGGAAGGTCTGAGTTGCTGGGGGTATAAACTAGCCGGTTCCCCGCCTCCCAGGTTTCTTCTTCCCAGTGGGATTTCCGCCTTGTGAGCGATTATTCCCTTGGAAGTTTCACACGTGGTGGTTGCCATCTTGGCCTACACGTGGCTGGGGTTCCTAGCCTGGAATCCTAAGCATCGGGTTTTTCCTTTTGCTGATTTGTATGCCTGAACCTGTGATAAGTAAAGTCTTTTAAAACCTCATCGGATCCCTGAGTGCTCATCCATTCCTCGCGCCGGCCGGAGGTAGAAGGGAACTCGCTTCCCGGCACTGTCGGGGACCCCGCGGAGCGCCCCGACATTTGGCGCCCCTGGGTGGGCACGAACCACCAACCTTTCGGGTTAACAGCCGAACGCTGCTAGCCGGTTGGCGCCACAGAGTACTGTGAGCTCAGTAACCTGTTCCACACCCTTGAAGGTGATCCTGCTTTAAATAGCCCAAGGCAGCTAACTCCTAAAGCTCAAGAGGAATTAGATTTTTTCATGAATCGGCTTCAAAATCTTACCTCTCCAGATTTAATCCCGGAGAAAAGGTATGGTTCTTGGTCTTCAACACTCCCGAGTCTCCAACTGCTGCTATAGCCCAATTATCTGGACCGTTAGGAATGGGTTTACTTACATAACAAGCAGAATCGTACTGCTACACCTTACCTTGAGATGATAGCTAATCTTATAATTAAGGGAAGATCAAGAACCCAAGTATTACTTGGACATGATCCCCATGTAATTGTACTACCTGACCCTAAAAAGAAATTGAAGCTGTTTTACCACTCAGTGAAATCCTTCAGAGAGCTTTAGCAGATTTTTTCAGGAGAAATATCTTATCATTACCCAGCTGGAAAACCTGGGAATTTCTGAAAAGGACACCTTTTATAATTTCCACCATTGTCCGCCTCCCTCTCCCATTCCTGATGCTCCAGTGTATTATATTGATGGCTCCTCATCAGGAAGGGGTGGAATTACAGGTCCTTCAGTTGACCACTACTGTGCATACAAATTATAAATCTGCCCAACAAGTGGAACTCGCCACCCTGATACATTTACTATCCCATATATCTGGCCCATGTAATGTGGTGAGTGATTCTGCATATGTAGTTGGTTTATTTCCCTGGAATTGTCACTGCTTCTTTAAATGCCCATAATCCTATAATTCAGGAGCTGCTCCATAAACTACAAGATCTCCCTCCGAAATAGAACATTCCCTATATACATCTCCCACATCCGTTCTCACAGCCGACTCCCCCGGGCCAATGGTTCGAGGGAAACGAGGCAGCAGATCTCTTGGCAGCACCAGTATTTAAATCAGCTGAGGAAGAGCACCAGACTCTACATACAAATGCCCGCCGCCTTCATGTACACCATGGCATCCCCATGGAGACAAGCTAGACAAATTGTCCGCAACTGTCCTGTCTGTGCTCCTTTACATTGTACATCTCATGTAGCAGGAGCAAATCCTCGAGGTTTACAGACAAACCAATTGTGGCAGATGGATATAACTCATACTAACTTATTTCCCAACAAACCTTTCCTTCATGTGGTCATCGATACATATTCCCGGTTCATATGGGCTGTTCCTATGGACGTCTGGAAAGAGCTAAATCTGTTTGTTCATTTTTACTCCAGTGCTTCTCCGTCATGGGTATTCCCCATACCATAAAAACAGATAATGGGTCCTGCTTACACCAGCAAAACCTTCAAATCCTTTTTTTGCGAGGAATGGCAGATCAAACATATTACAGGAATTCCATATAATCCACAAGGACAAGGAATAGTTGAACGTGCCCACAGAACACTTAAAAACTCAGCTATTAAAGCAACGAAAAACAAGCATGCCTCCAATGGATTCTTTATCTTTAACATTATTTACCTTAAACTTCTTAAATATACCTCAAGGAGATCCCTATACCGCGGCTGAACGTCACTTTCAAGAAGATATGCAAACTCAAAACAGTCAATTCACCTATCTGGGTGAAAATTGATGATAAATGGATTGCAGGTCACCTCCTCATTCGGGAAGAGGCTATGCTTTCATTTCTACAGACGCATAACCCTGCCAAGAAACTCTGGGTCCCTCTGCGACTTGTTAAGACTAGAATTCTCCAAGAATCAGAAAACAATTAATTCTTTCAATATAAAGTCTTAAATTTTAAATTGCAAGTTGCTGTTTAAACTTCCTGGATTGGTTCCTTTTAATAATGATCTTGTTTTGCAGTCTGTGATCATGGTTCATGTCTAATATCTTGCCTTACAGCCTAAATATTTTCTTTCTTGAAAAAAAAAAAAAAAAGGGTGGAAAATGGGTGGACTCTGATCACAGTGCTCATTACAAAAATGTTTGCTAAATCAATAAAAAATTGTTTTTCTAATGATTCTGTTCACAGGATGAGATATTCGAATCCAGTAAACCTGCGCTACAGTGCTCAATACTCCGAGACTCCTAAAACAGTGCTCGCTAAAAATTTAATAATTTGCAAAACTAATTTTTCCCAATGCTCTATTCACAGGAAAAGACACTTTCTCACCATCATTTGCCGGCTTTATATTTATGAAGCGCTTGACTCGTTACCATTTATCACCCTAAATGGGTCACATATACAGCTGTAAGATATTGATCGATCAAATGTATGTGTGGTGTGTGTGCATGTGGTGGCCACCATTATGTTTGTGGATTAATGTTGTGTCTATGTTATGTCTCAACTACTACCTTCTCAGTTTCTGACCACTACAAACCTCTATTACATTCATCAACTCCACTGCTGATCCACTAGATTTATCAATTTTAAAATCATCAATTCTCATACTTATTTCCCCTGCTCCACCCATGTTGGAGCTTCTTTATATTCTTCTCTCCATCCCAGACTTGGATCCCTACAAAGCCTTAAAATCTCTACTTGTGATTAACCTCGAAAAGTGTTTTTGTCTCGCCTAAGCTACAGGTACAGTTACCGGTGCCAATGTTCCCTTGCTGAAGAAGCCCTGCAAGACGCCCACACCGATGTTCCAGACACCTGCCCAGCGCTCAAGACTCCTGTTCCAGAGTTCAAGATATCACACCGATGTTCCGGACACCTGCTCCAGCGCTCAAGACTCCTGTTCCAGAGTTCAAGATACCACACCGATGTTCCCGACACCTGTTCCAGCACTCAAGACTCCTGTTCCAGAATTCGAGATACTTGTTCCAGTGTTCCTGAGACCCAATCCAGTGTTCCTGACAATTCAACGAGTTCCTGATCGCTGCTCTCCAAAGACTCATACTCATATGATCACCGCTATTGCTGTTCCAGAAGTAGCCCCACAGACTTTGTTCCAGACACCCGACTTTACATAAAATATAGCAAATTGGCTCTCACAAATTATGGACAATGCAAACTATAGTCCGTTATAATCAGACAGCTAAAAACACTTTATCTTGAACTTTGCTTTGGGTCCAAAAACAAGTTAGGATCCTAAAGTAACATGTATTATCATTTTGCAATTGGAATTGTTTTTTCTTATCTTAATTTTCTGTAAATATTTCTTACCTTTTCAATTTTATTAGTAAACTAATCAGGGGGAGTTGTTGCAGGACTCCTAAGGGCCGCTGCATCTGCTCTGGATTGCCTCCCTGCAGATCACTCCGTAGATAAGGGGTAGTCTAAATGTGGCAGTTTATCTGACCATGTATGCTGTACTAGCTGGTATAAATATTCTCCCATGCTATCACAATCATCGTGGGACTAGCTAGATCTTACCAGCATATTAGCCTGGCCACGTAAGGACACCTAAGTAATTAGACCAGAGAGAAATGCTGTTTGCTTCCAAACAAAACAAGCATGGCTCCCCTGATAAAATATAAAACTACAATGAAGTAGAGGAGACTTGTGAAGGCTTGGAGAAATATTTAACTGGCATTGGTGTTGATCTTTGGTACAGTGACATGCCATCTCAGAAACCCCTTTCTACATTTCAAAGGCATTCGGCTCAAAACATTAGCACAGTAAAGGCCCTAGGTGAGATGCA
>JAJIBD010031116.1:0-31039 GCA_021461705.1 Cryptotis parvus | reverse complement strand
CAATAGGCACTCCTGGGAATATACCCTAGAGACCGAAAAACACATAGCAGCAACACTATCTGTACTTCTTTATTCATCTCTGCGCTATTCACTATAGCTAGAATCTGGAAACAACCTAAATGCCTGAGAACAAAGGACTGTGCTAAAGAAACTGTGGTTCATCTACACTATGGAATACTATGCGGCTGTCAGAAAGGATGAAATTATGAAATTTACCTGCAAATGGATGGACATGTAGTCTATCATGCTGAGTGAAATTAGTCAGAAGGAAAAGGACAGATATAGAATGACTGCATTCATTAATAGGATATAAATAGATACCAGTGTTTTACTAAATATGGGAAATGGTAATGGCAGATTAAAACTCACCACTGAATATACACAGAGAGACTTAAGTGATAAACTCTAAATATCTGCAGGGCAAGCCACAATGTGTAAAATAAGAGGGATAGAGATGCAGAGACAGAGAGAGATAGAGAGAGAAAGAGAGGAAACTGGGGTACCTGCTATTGAGGCGGCCTGGGGGCGGGAGGGTAGGGGTACATTGGTGGTGGAAATGGGGCACTGGTGGAGGGATGGGTGCTTGAATACTGTATTACCAAGAACCACCATTGGAACACCTTTGTAATTGTATGTTTCACGGTGGTATAATAAAAAAATTAAAAAAAAGAACAATCAAATGGAGAGTAGAAAATTGCTGGAACACTGCAAACTCATCGATTACTATAGCTATAGAGAGATTTGCTTAAGAGGGAATTGAATAACAGCAGCGAGAGTGAATCAAAAGAAAGCAATATTTTAGTGGACAAATTTTATCTCTGAAGAAATTATTCCTGCAGAGATGGAAGGGGCTATCTCTAAAGATTTGTGTCACCCTGGATCTCAAGTCTTGCTCTCCACATGGCAAAATCCTCGAAACAACACAAGTCAACCCTGAACACCAAATTGCTGGGTGTGAGCACAAAACACCTAACTTTAAAATGAGTTAGATTTGGGGCTGGAGTGATAGCACAGTGGGTAAGGCATTTGCCTTGCAAGCAGCCAACCTGGGTTCGATCCCCGGCATCCCATATGGTCCCCTGAGTACCGCCAGGAGTAATTCCTAAGTGCAGAGCCAGGAGAAACCCCTTAGTATCACCAGGTGTGACCCAAAAAAGCAAAAAATAAAATGAGTTAGATTTAACACTGGATTGTAAGGGGTTTTTTTTTTCACCAAAAAGTTACTTGTCATAATCTTCCCATCCTTTACAATAATGCTTTTGTTTTGTTTTGGGGATGGCTTACTCCTTGTCCTGTGCTCAGAGAGCACTGCAGGTGCACGTAAGAAACCATATAGGATGCAAGAAACAAACCCAAGTTGGCCCCATGAAAGGTAAGCACCTTATCTATTGTACTATCACTCCAGAGACCTATTAAATTTTTTGCCAGATAATTTTGTATTTTTTGTTTTGTTTCAGCAAGACAAATGATTCCACACTAGGCAAAAAAAGAAGCTTAAATAAAATAAAGACTAAAAGAGGATAATAATTCCAGGTTTACCTGCAAATGCATAAGAAGCAACAGTTGCAAATGTCACTTCAAAGCTTCAAGCTTACTTTTCGCTTAACATACTTTCAATGTTGATATGATTGTATTTTGTACATTAATAAAACAAAATACCACTAATACATATTTTCTGTTTTGAGTCCTTTTCATGCATTAAGGTTGCCATCTCCATTTATCAATGTAATCCTTAAAACTTTGTTAAAATATCACCATCCTTATCTCCATTTACTAAAGAAAACACTGAAGCACAGTAATTTGATTAAAACCAAAAGACCATTAAGTGGTTAAGTAAAGTTATTTTCAACCTATCAAAACAAATCAAAGGTAACTTGAATAAACCATTATATTAACCTTGTGAGCTAATTGATCATTGTCATTTTGTTCTTCAATTATTCTTTCAGTCACTTGCCCTCTCTGAACCTAAATGCAATGACATGGTGCTGGGGTGAGTATCCAAGTGGTAAAGCATATGACTATCCTAGGTAAGAGTTTGATGTCCCAACGCATCTATAAAAGAAAATGGCCCCACTTGGCTCACCAGATCATGTGATTGATGACCCTAGAGTCCCAGGACACATGTACGCGGCACTAATAGCAATGTGCTCACATGGCTTTGTTATATGTTAAGAATACCCTCTCGTCCTGAAATTCTAAATAAATGATTTAGAAGACACATGTTTTTGCTGAGCGGATATCCCTTTTGGGAAGTGGCATCTTTATTGCAAAGTAACATTGAATTCCACTTTCTAATTTCAGTGAGGATTCTGAAATTCTCAGAGTAAAGATGTCTCAGAAAGTGTCCGAACAAGAACAGCCGTGTTTCTCAAACTCTTGCACTAGCCTTTTGTATTTAATCAAAGACCAATATTATGTGTACCATTTTGAGTAAATTATGAATTTATTTTATCTGCTAGTGAAATGACAAAACCTCTCAGGAAATTTAACATGTTGGTTTTTGCCTCAAAACTCTGATTGGCTCTAACACGAGGAATTCTATCTCTAAGTCATTCCAGTTGTTAGACATTGTTAAGATATCTCAAGTAAATTAATTTGCTTAATGTTGCTGTTTTGTCATGTAATATACATAATATAAAAACTATCATATATCTGTGTGGGCACACACACATACGTATATGTATAAGAGTTGTGCAAAGTGCAAAAATTTCTCCTTATAAAGGGCTTCAGCTCATTAATTCACTTACCCAAAAAAGATATTCATCTACTTGTACAATAACAAGTCTTCAGTGGTAGTCACAGCTATAACTATTTTTTAGATTTCACAAAGAATTTATGAAATAAAAGTCACTTAAAATTACTTTTATGGGGCTGGAGTCATAGCACAGTGGAGAGGGAGTTTGCCTTGGATGCCGCTGACAGCACTTCTAGGAGTAATTCCTGAGTGCAGAGTCAGGAATAACCCTGAGCATCGCTGGATTTGACGCTAAAAAACAAAAGAAAAAAAATTACTAGTATGCCAAAAAGCAATAGTAAGCAGTTTAGGTCCTTATTTGCAATTTAGAAATATTATCACTGAGATATAGATCATTTACTGAAATTTAAAGGCAACTATAAATTAGCCAAAGGAGAACAAATAATTATTAATATAATGCATATATAAAATAATAGGAATTTAGAAAATATGGAACAGTGCTATATTTATGTTCTTTTATTTTGTATCTTAAAAGATAATGTTTGAAATATAATGATTAACAGGATATTCAAAAAAGGAAAATGCAAGATATTGAATCCTTGCTTTCAGCCCTCATTTTTTCCTGACAATTAAAGTAGTATGCTTTTATCTTCGCACATATCTAATCAAAATCAGGCGGGGCAGTTCCAGAGACACAATAAAGGAACTAAGTGTTCTCTTCAGTATTTTTGGAGGTGCTAAGTCAGTTGCATAAACTGAAAGTCCTTTACATACTGTTTTCCTCAGCTGGAGCATCACTAAATCCAAGAATGTGATACTGTGCGCTCTGTGTGCTAAACTTTCCTGCCATTTTATCACAGAAATATCGTAAAATATTAAGCAGTTTATAAAGCTTGCAAGTTCCACTCCAGTTGCTACCATTTTTTTAAGAATAGGAAGAGATGAAGACATGTTTTATTTCAAGAATTGCAAGCCTAGCTGCTTAATCAGAAACAGTTTAGAAGTTAAAAATGGGAATGAGTTCACACACTCTAGCATGCTTGCTAAGAAGCTTAGGTGTGAATTTACCATGACAATTTTTATCTGTGTTTAAAAAAGGAAGAAAGTGAACGCAGATTCACATAAATATTTTCTTTGACCTCTTGATCTCATTTTCCTTAAAGTTATGGAAAAATTCTACATTTTTATGTGATAGAGATTAAAAGAATGTTTTATCTTTGCCATGTGGTGTGGGAGATTACTTATTTATAAGGTATTTTAAAATTGACTTTGACACCTTTTAGGATACCTGTTAAATGCATATTTATATATTTTTGTTGAAAACCAAGCCAGAGCGGAACTAAAATGAAATCATATCAATTTATGGTTCCATTATGATCTATGGTTTATTGTACTTACAATATTTGGCAAACCCATTGAATTCTGTAATATTATAAACTAATTGTTAACGAGTGATAAGATGGAAAAGAGCATTAAAATATAGATGTGGGCTCTATTTCCTAAGAAAGCTGTCTATGTTACTGAACTTCATATATTATTTTATATACTATCCCATACTAATGTAACATATTTTTTCCAAGAACAAAAAAAAAACTTTTCAAAGGACAAGTAAATACAATATTTCAGATGCAAACTGTTAATACGTATTTAATAAATTTGGTTCATAGAGGCAAGCAACTAATAAATGAATTGTTTCTCAAACTCTTGGCATCTACAATCAACTAAAAATATATATGTATAGTGAGGGTTAGTTAACTTTGTAAGATGTTACTGAGTGATAGCACCGTGTGTATGATGTTTGCCTTGCATATAGCCGACCAGGGTTCAATTCCAGGCATTCCATATGGTTCCCATAGCACCACCAGGTGTAACTACTGAACTAAGAGCCAAGAGTAACCTCTAAACAGTGCCATGTGTGACCTAGAAAATAAATCTTAAAAAACAGAGTAAAATACATAAAATATGTTTAGTTAATAAAAATTTCATATCAAAATTATATCTAAGTTGTTTTAATGCACTTAGCTTTAGTTGTAGGACAATTTTCATATAACTATATTTTATCTGTACTAAATCATAATTTTCATATTATGCTTGATTGACATTAATAAAACATTTGATATCTGTCAATTAAAATTATATGCACACATAAGTAAATAATATAGATCGATTTGCTTGTGTATATAAATATACATGTGTGTCTGATTATATAAAAATGCCATCTGAACAAATTTTGAATTCATGCAACTTTTTGGAATCTCCTTTGTTCCAAACTATGTTAAGTCCAAATCTTCTGCATAGTTATTCATATCATCTAATTTGTTTTCTTTGCTCTGTTTCTGACACAATAATTAACAAACCAGCAAAAATTTACTGTTAATTCTTTCAGAGGTAGGTTAGTTTTGAGGCATTCTTAGAAGTTTCACAATTTTTTTCCTGTCTCTGAACTCATATATCACTCCTCAGATGGCTCAGATGACCTATGTATAGTGCTGTGGACCTAACCCCAGTTAGCTGTATGCAAGACAGGTGTCATACATGCAGTACTATTTCTTTCAAGTCTCCAAAATGTTATTCGGGTCTCCCATTACTCTGCTCTTGGTGCACAGTCTAAAGAAATATAAAGAAATGTAAAAAATACATTTATATTGAGATATAAATGTAGTAAGAACATATTGAGTGGAAAGTATTTGGTGGGGATGAAAGAATAATGTCAAGAAGTGACTGCTTTTCATATTTTTATGATTTAAGAAAGATGAATTGGCAAGTAAGAGTCAGTACAATAATTTGCGGATGATATTGTATCATTTGTTTAACTTAACTCAAGGGGTCAAGGAAAAAAATTCTGAAAGTCCTATATATACTTTGCTGCTATTCATATAGTTCTACATATCTTGAAAATATTTCCCCAATTTATTTCATGAGATATAAAATAAAATAAATACTTCTTTATCACATGTATCATTTAATGGGTAAGAAATGAAAACGAAATATACTAATGAATGAGAAAATTTATTCAATTGGATATGCATAATATAGATGAATTTCTAGTAGCCATATTATAGATGTGTATATTTTGTGTAAATATAATTTCTGTAGGTTCTGTCTCACAGTGATTTAAATTTAAAAAATAAAACGAGTGCTGCCAGAAGGCAGTTGGGCTTGTCCCCCAGCCCATCTCAACAAAGCCTCAACAACCAGAGACCACTGCTTGAAAAAGCCCCATTCATGAGAAGCCATTTTTCAAACTCAGGTATGCTGGTCACCTGCGGCTGATTCCTGCTGACTTTCTTGGAGTTGGGATTTGGGTCCCTCCCCCACAATCCTGCCCCTCCAGAATGTCACATGGCCTCACCCAGAGCTCCATCGTCGTGGTGTGTAGGTACAATTTTTACTCTAAGAACATAGCAAAGTGTGTAGGTACGATTTCTACTCTGTAAGAACATAGCAGTACTTTCTTAAACAGTGGGATTAGATGGTCCAATTGGTCCAGGGTGAGATTTAATAATCTCTATTAACCTTCTAAGAATGTTTTTTTGACCATATTTAGCAAATTGGCTCTAACAAAGCAATATAAGTTAGATTATTCAGAATAAGCTCAGGTAAGTCCAAACAGTAGTTACGAAAAGTGGGCTTACACATAACAATCCAGGAAAATCTTACGATTTTATTAATACTATTACTGCTTACATGTTGCAGTAATCAATACAATATGTGCCGGCTAGGAGAGCAGGCATGGGGATATGGGGGGAGGGTAGGAAAGGAAGGTCTTTGGTGGTGGTGGGGGCACACTGGTGATGGGACTGGTGTTGAATGATGAATGCTTGTAACAACTGTACTGTGAAAAACTTTGTGCTTTGTAAATCACAGTGTTCAAATAAAAAGGGATTGGAAAAAAAGAGGACTGGAGGAATAGTACAGCAGACTTGCACACGGCCGACCAAGGTTGGATCCCGGTATCCCATATGGTCCCCTGAGGATTGCTAGGAATAACTCCTGCATGCTGAGTCACAGGAGTAACCCCTAAGCATCGCAGGGTGTGCCCCCCCAATTTTTTTTAAATCATTGTGGCTTCGGTGTGACAAGACATGGGGCAGAGCTGCTACTGGCTCTCCCTGTGCCCAGCTACTCATGAGGTGCCCGGGAGGGATGGCGGGTTCTAGGCCTGACCCGTCACCCCAGCAGAGCCTCACAACAAGCCCGACGTCCCCCCACTCCATGAGGGCCTCCATTTTCCACATCCAGACTTCCCCTCATCAGAACTCCAGCCAGCAGACCAGCCTATCACAGCCCAGCTTATCGGGATCCACCCTGCAGCAGTCTTTTTTTAACCCGGCCCAGGTATGCTGATCCAGAGACTCACAGACATGGGGCAGAGCTGCTACTGGCTCTCCCTGTGCCCAGCCGCTCATGAGGTGCCCGGGAGGGATGGTGGGTTCTAGCCCTGGCTTGCCACCCCAGCAGAGCCTCACAACAAGCCAGACGACCCCCCACTCCATGAGGGCCTTCATTTTCCACATCCAGACTTCCCCTCATCAGAACTCCAGCCAGCAGACCAGCCTATCATCACAGCCCAGCTCATCGAGATCCACTCTACAGCAGTCTTTTTTTAATCCGGCCAAGGAATATTGATCCAGAGACTCACAAACATGGGGCAGAGCTGCTACTGGCTCTAGCAAGCGGCCACACGGTTCATCAATAAATGCTGGATTTAGAGATGACTACAAGAGTATGTTACCCGCACGGGCAGAGCCTGGCAAGCTACCCGTGTCATATTTGATATGCTAAATACCAGTAACAATTATAGACCTCATTCCCATGACCTGGTGGAATGGTTTGAGGCTCTTTATATTCCTGGAGCAAGTAGGTGCCCTTGGGCTCTACTAGCATGAGACAGGACATATGGAGATGTTACTGGTGCCCGCTCGAGCAAATCGATGATGAACGGGAAGACAGTGATACAGTGATACAGTGATACAGGTTTGCACACATTTGCTTTGTGTTTAAGTAAATTAATTGTCTAAAGCTAAAAATGTCAATTAATATAATCTTAGAACTTCATTGGTGTATCAAAATTGACTGGGGTATTTATGAAAAGAAAGTTTTTTAAAACTTGCAGGTGATATTTAAAATTAATGTAAAGTAGTTTTTAAAATATATCTATGTAAATAAATTCTGATTTCAAAATCATGATCATCAATACAAAATACATTTTATAAAATCTATATAATCTATTTATTTCAGATTCTATAATCAGGTCATGTAAAAATGCAAACAGTAATGCAATTTTTATCAATGATATAATTTTGAATATGTTAACATAAGTAATATATACAACCCCTTCATAAATAATGACCCATGTCAATCACCCACAGATGACCACCGATGCTGGTCCAGAGACTCTCAGACATGGGGCAGAGCTGGTCCTTGCTCTCCCTGTGCCCAGCCGCTCATGAGGCAGTCTGGGAGGCATGGCGGGTTCTAGCCCTGGCCCACCACCTCGGCAGAGCCTCACAAAAAAGCCAGACCACCCCACCCCCTCACTCCACGGGCGCCGCCAATTTCCACATTTGGACTTCCCTCTCGTCAGAACTCCACCCAGCAGACCAGCCCATCACAGCCCGGATCCTCGACACCCACCTTGCAGCAGTTTCTTCCTCAATCCGGCCCAGGTATGCTGGTCCAGAGACTCTCAGACCTGGGGCAGAGCTGTTCCCTTGCTCTCCCTGTGCCCAGCCGCTCATGAGGCAGTCGGGAGGCATGGCGGGTTCTAGCCCTGGCCCACCACCTCGACAGAGCCTCACAACAAGCCAGACCACCCCCCTCACTCCACGGGTGCCGCCATTTTCCACATTTGGACTTCCCTCTCATCAGAACTCCACCCAGCAGGCCAGCCCATCACAGCCTGGCTTTGCGCCGGCAAGCATCAATAAATGCTTTATTTGGAGGTGTTTAAATGAGTTTGCCTCCCGCTCGGCAAGCCTGGCAAGCTTCTCGTGTTGTATTTGATATGCCAAATTCCAATAACACTATATTAGGTCATTCCCATGACCTAATATAATGGTTTGAAGCTCTTTATGTTCCTGTAGCAAGCCGATGCCCCTGGCTCTACTGGCATGAGACAGGACATATAGAGATATTACTGGTGCCCGCTTTAGCAAATAGATGATCAACGGAAGATCGTGGATCGTGATCGCCAATCACCCACTTGAGAATACCATTATCTTGTTTTATAGATATTATTTGCATACAAGTTAATCATATTCGATGGAAAATGAATATAAAATCTGTAGATTTTCAATTACCATTTGAAAACATTTCTTGAAATTGACCAATAAATTTATGCTTCCAAAATTTTCAGTCTTTAACTTTCTATGTTTAAATTTTACTTTCATAAATGCTTATCTGAAGTTTATTGTATTTGCATTTATTTTCATGTTTACATTGATTTTGCTCCTGTGTATATTCCTATCCATTTTGAACATTGTGCTGTGCATACCACTGCTTTTGAATAAGATGTATTTGAACAATTGATTCATATATGAATTAGGAAACAGCAATAAAATGTTAAAAGGAGATGAATGATGATTAAACATCTAATGAAAATAATTTCAAATGCTTTTAATTGCAAAAGTTTTGTTTAATGAATGGGAAAAAAGAAGGGTAATAAATAAAATGATTCTGCCACTGTAATGACTATCACAAGAGTTCATGAAAGTCAGAATGGGTTGTACATTGAATGTTTGAATAATGGAAACATAAAGAAAGTAGTTTCTGCTCTCCTCTCTCTCATGAGCTACTGTAAAACAGCAGTAGCTCCCTCAGCAGAAAATTTGATATATCTCAGAAATGCAATGGTCCATTTACCCTTTTACAAATACTCCTCTAATTACTCCTTCCTTATCACTCTTCACCTATTAAGAACTGCAATAAACATATCTCGAAAGGTTCACATTAGTGTGGCTTTGAATACATCTTTTATGTATAGTAATGTTTTTTTAATTAATGTGTGTGCCTAAATGTGGTCTAAGTATTGATTATTATAGGTGGGCTAATTCCTTAGATGGACAGAAAAAGGTAATGTTAAGTACCATAAAATGTATGAGTTTGTAAGCATAATGCATTTACTATTTCATTAAAGTAAAATAAAGATTTTAAAAGAAGTTATATATTCAAATAATTAAAAACAAAGATTGATATAAACATTTTATGATTGATGTTATTAGAATTACTGCATTAGAGTAAAATTGCTGTAAATATTTTAGCTGCAATCCTTATATTTTGCACAGTAATATAGACTGAATACAATCCAGTACAATTCACATTTGATAAAATTTACTGACTCTTGGGATAACTCTTTTTTTTCCCTAAATTATATAAATCGATTTGTCGGTAGAGAAGGGAAGAGCACCAGGCCCAGATAAAGTCAGACCCGAACAGCTGAAGAATTTGCCGCCGGTACTCATCAATACACTGCTTTGGCTCTTCACGTGCTGCCTGTCTGGATGCAGATGACCTCCCAATGGAAAACCTGAAGGACAGTTCTACTGTTCAAGAAGGGAGACATCCACGACATTGGCAATTATCACCCCATCTGCCTATTGTCTGTAACTGCAAGCTGTTCACTCAAGTCATCCTGAACAGGATTGGCAGAACTTTAAATGAAGAAAAAGCATGCGAGCAAGCTAGCTTCTGAAAAGGATTCAGCACAATCGACCATATCCCGATGGTAACCAAGCTCATTGAGGTTTGTAGGAAGTTCAGGATGCCATTCTGTCTTACGCTCATTGATTTAAAGAAATCCTTTGATTCTGTGGAGACTAAAGGCGGTTATAAAAGCCCTAGCCAAACAGGGCATTCATATCCAGTACATCAAGATCCTTTGTGAGCTGTATACGGATTCACGACCAGGATCTCACCATTCTAAAAGAAGTGATCATTGATGTCAAAAGAGGAGTTGGGCCGGGTGATAGCATTTCACCAAAACTCTTCAGCGCCACCCTCGAGAACATAATGCACCAATTAGAATGGGAAGGAATGGGAGTGAAGATAGATGGTCAGCAACTACACCACCTCCGCTTTGCTGATGACATCATTCTAATAACACCGAACATTAGCCAAGCGGCACATATGCTGACTGATTTCACTGAGATCTGGAAAGATAGGTCTACAGCTGAATCTCAACAAAACTATGTTCATGAGAAATGAACTAGTTCCAGAGGCCCCATTCACTGGCAATGGAACAACCATCTCTGAATGCAGCAGTTATGTGTGCCTAGGTTGAGAAGTCAACATGATGAACCACCTAAAATCTGAGCTGCGCAGGAGGATGGAAGAGAGCAGCATGGAATGCCTTCAAAAGCATCGAAGAAATAGCTAAAATGACAAATAACCTCCCGGCTCTGGGCACATCTCTTCGACTCCATCTTTCTCCCTGCATTCACATACGCCTCAGAGACCTGGACCCTAGGAAATCAGGATGAAAACATTATTCTGGTCTCCCAAAGAGGAATCGAGAGAGCTATACTTGGAATATCATGCCTACTCAAGTGTGAGATGGCATCCAGAGTTCCGACCTCCGTCGCTGTTCCTGAGTCAGGGACACTGTCTCATCTGCCAAGGCATCGAAAATTAGATGGCCTGGATTGTAATGTGATTTGGAGACAACCGCTGGATTAAAGCTGTTACTGACTGTATCCCACGGGATGTCAAAGATCACATGGTCACCCACCTACAAGATGGTCAGACTTCTTCAAGACCCTGAACAAACGGTTTGAGGCGCTTGTATTCCAGAAGCAACCCAATGCCATTGGGCTACACTGGCACATGATAGGGTCAAATGGAAATGTTACTGGTGCCCTCTCAAAGAAATCGATGAACAACAGGATGTCTAGTGATCTAGTGATATAAATCCATTCTCTTGGGTGAATCTTTTTCCTTTTTCCTTCATATTTGTCATTTTGTTACTATATAGCTTCTCTTTAATTGATGAATCACAACATGTTAAACATTATCCATTTCTTGAAGTTCATTTCCTTTATTTTTTATATATTTTTTAAATATTTTACAATACCACCGTGAGATACACAATTACAAAGATGGTCATTTTGGTTTCAGTCTTACACTGTTCCAGCAGCCATCCATCCACCAGTGCCCATTTCCTACCACCAATGTCCCCCCTCCCTCACCCTTCTCCCAGCCTGCCTCTATGGCAGGCCTTTATCTCTTTCCTCTCTCTCTCTCTTTCCCCTTTCTCTCTCTCTGTCACTGTTACTCTCACTCTCTTCCTTCTCTTACACATTGTGGTTTGGAACACATGCATTTAGAGGTCATCATGCGTATCCTTTGCCAATATTAATGCTCAGTTCTTGGCAGGTATTATAATTTCCAACAATTATTATCACACTGTTCCCTTCTCCGTCTTACCTAACTTCTGACTCCCCACATGCTTGCAGTTGATTACACCTATTTAAAAGAGCTCCTAATCCATGTTTTGCCTGACCTTGGATATTTGGATATTGTATCATATTTGGATATTGATATATATATATACATATATATATGTGTGTATATAAATCACTCGATCACTTGATATCCCGTTGTTCATCTATTTGCTCGAGCTGGCACCAGTAATGTTTCCATTTGACCATATCACGTGCCAGTGTAGCCCATGACATCTGGGTCTGTTTCAGGCATATTAAGAGCTTTGAACTGTTTGTTTAGGGTCCTGTTAAGGAAGTCTAACCATCTTGCAAGTGGGTGGCCACACAATCTTTTGGTGTCCCATGGGATCCCATCGGTAATGGCTCTAGTCCAACAGTTGTCTCCAGATCGCATTATATGATCAGCCCATCTGATTTTCAATGTTCTGGCAGATGAGAAAGCATCCTTGATTTTAGAATAGCGATGGAGGTCAGAACTCCGATTCCCTCTCTAACTTGAGTGAGGCGTGATATTCCAAGCATGGCTCTTTCGATTCCTCTTTGGGAGACCAGAATGGTATTCTCATCCTGCTTTCGTAAGGCCCAGGTCACTGAGACGTTTGCCAATTCAGGGGAGAATGGTGGAGTCAAAGAGGTGTGCCCGTAGCTAGAGGTTCTTTGTTCTTTTGACTATTATTTTGATGTTTTGGGAGGCAGTCCATGTCACTGTTTTCCTCCTCGTGCAACTCAGGTTTCAGGTCGTTCATCATGTTGACTTCTCAACCTAGGTACACAGAGCTGTTGCATTCAGAGATGTTTGTTCCACTGAGAGTGAATGGGGCCTCTGGAACTAGTTCATTTCTCATGAACATAGTTTTGTTGAGATTCAGCTGTAGACCTATCCTACATTCTCAGTCAAAGTATGCCATCATTTGTGCCATTTGGCTGATGTTTGGTGTTATTAGAACAATGTCATCAGAAAAGAGTGGTGGTGCAGTTGCTGACCATCTAACTTCACTCCCATTTTTTTTTCATTCTAATTGTCGATGGTGATTTTGAGGGGTGGCGCCGAGGGGTTTTGGTGAAATAATATCACCCTGCCGAACCCCTCTTTTGATATCAATGATCACTTCCCTGTAGAATGGTGAGATCCTAGTGGTGAAACTGTGAGCATAGTTCATGAAGGATCTTGATGTACTGGGTTTGAAATGCCTGTTTGACTAGGGCTTCGATGACTGCTTCAGCCAGGAAGGCTTTCTTTTAAATCAATGAAAGTGAGACAGAGCGGCATCTTGAATTCTCTATAGACTTCAATGAGTTTGGATATCATGTGGATATGGTTGATTGTGCTGAATACTTTTCGGAAACCAGCCTGCTCGCACGGTTGTTCTTCATCTAATGTTCTGCCAATCCTGTTAAGGATGACTCGAGTGAACAGTTTGTATATGACGGACAACAGGCAGATGGGGCGATAGTTGCCAATGTCATGAATGTCTCCGTTTCTTGAACAGTAGAACAGTCCTCGTAGTTTTCCATTGGAGGGCACCTTACATTCGGTCAGGTAGCGTGTGAAGAGTCGAGCCAGTGTATTGATGAGAACTGATGGCAGATTCTTCAGGTGTTTGGGTTTTACCTTTTCTGGGCCTGATGCTGTTCCCTTCCTAACTGACTAAATGGTATGTCGAATTTCAGAAGGAAGAACATTAGGAATGACATATCCATCCTGTGGAATTTGGTATGTGGGTAGGTGGACGTGGCTATCAAAGAGATTTGAGTAGAAGTCATGGATAATCTTCTCCGTTTCCTTTCTGGAAGATGTGATAGATCCATCAGGAGGTTGGAGGGCAGTCATTTCTGTCTTATAGTTGGCTAAGGACAGGAGGGTGTTGTGAATGCTTTTCCCAGCTTCTGCTGCATCCTCCATCACTTCTGCTCTTCTCTCCTTGAGTTCTTCCTTTTATCGCTTCTCTGCACTGCTTTGCAAGCTTGGATGTTAGTATCTGGTCGCCTGAGGCTCGCCTTACCACATTGGTGGATGACCTCGGGGTTTTTGAAGACAGGCATCCTTTTGTGTCCTTTACTCTCTCGTCATTCTTTTGCACAATCATGGAGGTGTTGAACATTGGGTTGTATTCTGGATCAATGTTGTCAATTATAGCGTCTTCCCATGTTGCTGCAATGGTGCCAAAGAGTTCCCAGTTGGTGGTCGTTCTGGTGATTTTCTTTTTTAAACTTTGCAGCCTTTTCTCCTCGTTGTGTGAAGTAGAATTTTCATGAAGGAGACGGTGGTTTTATCTTTGTTTGGAATTTTGGGATGACAGTTACATTGGTCAGGCAAAACCTTCGATTAGAAGATGATGTGGTAAATTTTATTGTGAAACTGTCCACCAGGAGATTCCCAGGTCCAACGTTTGATTCAGCCTTCTGAAACTGTGAGTTCCCATGAATGGTCTTTGTGGCTATGTCATCATAAACTCAGATAGTCTCTCACCCTGTTCAGTTTCAGTGTAGGCCATGGGTTCCAATGTGGAGTACTTCAGTTGATCTTCCTCGGTCCTATCTTGGCATTGAAATCACCGACTATGATTTTGTACGTGTTATCGTTTTTTATAGAACTCCAGTTCTATGAAGAATTTCTCAATTCCTCGTCTTTGTATGTGAATGTTGGTGCCTAGACAACGAAGATAGAAACTGCTGTTAGTGGGCCACATCTCTTCAAATGTAATGTCCTATCCGGCTTGTTAGGCATTCAAACGAATCAATGTTTGTGGCCATGTTTGTATTGACAAGGACACCAACGCCACCAATGTCTCTTTTCATCGCAAGTTCCAAGGAACAGTTCTTCTCCAGTGTCAAAGATGGCATGATGTGGTTGACACCTCCTCATCTCAGTCAGACCAATGATGTCATACTTGATCATTTGTTTTTGCATTATCAGGTCCTCAATATATGTTTCCGATTTAACATATGTGCATTGAAAGTACAGTCATTTAAGTCTTTCTTTGTTTTGGCAGTTTAGTATGGCCCTGAGTTTTTATCAGGCCCTCTTTGTTCGTCCTTAGTGCTGTCATATTAAGGACTCTTTCAGGGTCAGGAAGATAAACATTTTTACTGGTTTTGGCATATTGAATATGCGTTGGCGGCTTGCCAGGCTCTGCCGTGTGGGTGTCATACATTTATATATATATATATATATTTTTTTTTTGTTTTGGATAAGGTAGCTTTAAGTCAGAAAAGAAACCTTCACCAGAGATTCCTAAGTTACCTTACAAAGCAGCTGTTAGAAGGGGCAGTGTTCTTCAGTTAGGTGATAATGAGAGGTGGCATGATGATTTGCTGAGAAAGAAGTGGAACAACGGAGGATGAAGAGAGTCCCAGGTCATCTCAGTCTGCCTCCTCTCAGGAGGATGGACTTTGAGGAACCTTTTCACCAGTTTTGTATTTCCTTCTTTGTTGTGGTCATTGTGGCTGCAGTGTCTGCTTAATTGTCTTAGTTATTTCTCTCTTATAAATATAGACCTCATTCCCATGTCCTGATGGAATGGTTTGAGGCTCTTTATGTTTCTGGAACAAGCAGATGCCCTTGGGCTCTACTAGCATGAGACAGGACATGTGGAGATGTTACTGGTGCCCGCTCGAGCAAATCGATGATGAAAGGGAAGATAGTGATAGTGATAATATATATATGCATATATATTATCACACGGATAAATGCAGTTGTTCTATATTTGTCCTTTTCCTTCTGACCAATTTCAGTTAGCAGCATCCCTCTCCATGTCCATTCATTTATAGGCAAATTTTATAACTTCATTTTCCTAACAGCTGCATAGTATTTCACTGTGTAAATGTAACAAAATTTCTTTATCTAGTCATCTGTTCTTGGTCACTCTGTTTGTTTCAGATTCTGTTAATAGTACTAATATGAAAACAAAGGTGCAGATGGTGATTCTGCTGTGTGTTTTGGGCTTCCCAGGGTATATTACCAGGAGTAGTATGTCTGTGTCAAATGGGAACTCAATTTTTTAGTTTTTGGAGGAATGTCCATATTGTTTTTCAAAATGGCTGTACCAGTCAAAATTCTCACCAACAATGGGAAGATGAAAGTCCCTTTCTCCCTGCATCCACACCAGCACTGGTTGTTCTTGCTATTTTGGGTGTGTGCCAGTCTCTGTGGTATGAGATGATACCTCATTATTGTTTTGATTTGCATCTCTCTTATGATTAATGTCAATGATAATGTTATCATATGCCTTTTGGACATTCAAATTTCTTCTTTGTCGAAGTTTCTGTTCATTTTATCTCCCCAGTTTTGATGAGGTTGGCTGTTTACTTGTTGTAAAGTTTTACCAGTTCTGATATATCCTGGATATTAACCACTTATCAGATGAGTACTGGATGAATAGCTTTCCCACTCTTTGGAGTGTCTTTGTATCTTGTTAACTTTTTCTTTTATTCTGCAGAAGCTTTTTATTTTCTCGTAGTCCCATATATTTATCTTTGCTTCCCAATTACTTTGTTAGTGGTGTTTTGTCTTTGAGGATGCCTTTAGCTCTATTTCATAGAGGATTTTTCCTATGTTTTCTTCAAGTCCTTTATGATTTGTAGTCTGATATTGAGATTTTTAATCTATTTGATCCCAGGAATACAAGATTTGTTAAACAATTACAAGTCAATTAACATAATAGATCACATCAATAAGATCAAAAATAAAAACAATATGATCATATCAATAGACACAGAGAAAGTATTTGGCAAGATCCAATAGCGGTTCATGATAAAATCCTCCATAAAATGGTAATCGAAGGAATCTTCCTCAATATAGTCAAAGCCATCTCCTAAAAGCCCACAGTGAGCATCCTTCTCAATAGGGAAAAATTGCAAGCCTTCAACCTAAGATCAGGGACAAGAGACGGTTGCCCACTCTCACCACTTCTATTCAATATAATATTGGAAGTCCCTGGCATAGCAATCAGGGAAGAAAAGGTATTAAGGGCATCCTGTTAGGCAAGGAAGAAGTCAAACTATCACTATTTGCTAGATGACATGATAGTATACCTGGAATATCCAAAAGTCTCTACCAAAATGCCCCTAGAAACAATAGATACCTACAGTAGTGTGACAGGGTTCAAAATCAACACCCAAAAGTCAATGGCTTTCCTACATAAAAATAACAAAAGATTAGAAAGGGATATTAAGAAAACAATCCTATTCACTATTGTGTCACAGAAAATCAAATACCTAGGAATTAGTTAAACTAAAAATGTAAAGAACCTGTACAAAGAAAACTACAAAACCCTGCTTCAAAAAAATAAAAAAACGGAAACGAAAATGGAAACAAGGAGGAAACACATTCCCTGCTCATGGATTGGGAGAATTAAAATAGTTAAAATAGTAATACTTCCTAGAGTTTTATACAGATTCAATATGCTCCCTATAAGGATACCCATAACATTTTTCAAATAAGTTGACCAAACACTCCTGAAATTTGTGTGGCATAATAAACCCCCCCACAGATAGTAAAACAATTCTTGGGAAAAGAAGATGGGAGGCATCACCTTTTCCAACTTCAAACTGTACTACAAAGTGGTAGTTATTATTAACAGCATGGTATTGGATTAAACACAGACCTGTAGACCTGTGGGTTGAGTGCCCTGACACATATCCTCAGTACATGATCATTTAATCTTTGATAATGGAGTAAAAGTACGAAATGGAGCAAGGAAAACCTCTTCATCAAGTAGTGCTGAAAACTGGTCAATTATATGTAAAAAAATAATTTGAACCTCTCTCTACACATTATCTTTTATCTAAGATTTTCAGTTTTGTGATCTTACACATTGTTTTTCCAATATTCTAATCTTCCATTATAAATTTTTATAGTTATTTACGTAAGTCAAGTTTCAACTGAAGAAGTTAAATCAGACCCTTTGACCATATGTAATTGTTCTGGGACCGTTCAATGTTACTTTTAGAAAATACATAAAACTACAGTAAGCATTTCTTGTATAAATACTTAGAAATCTTATTTTCCCGTACTTAATTTAATGGAAAGATAAAAACAAACTAAATTCTGTGAGACAAAGTTGCTGTAAAAATCTATACCAGAGATATTGTATAGCAGATAAGAATTTGCCATGCATGCGACTAACCTGGGTTCAATCATCAACACTAGGTTAGGTACCTTAAGCCCACCAGTACCTAAGGACAAGCTCTGAACACTGGCAGGTGTGGATTATAAATCATTTTAATTTAAAAATACAGAGAAATTTATTTTCCATTTTAAGTGCTAAAAGGCTATCAAAAGTTTTATTCTCCTCTCTGCATGGTTCCATAAATTAGTGTGCTTCATTGATATGTTGGTTATAGAAGAATCTCACACACTCACCATTCTCAAATGTTAAATGAAACATGCCTTGGTGTAAAATTCTTCTAAAAGTGAAATTTAGAGCCAATTATGAAACTTGAAAGTGCTAGTACTTAACTTCCCTGAAGGACATTATAAGTATCATTACTCTGACGAAAAGCTGAACATACATAAATATACGGATGTGCTGAGAATCAACATAAGTACCTGAAAACAAGTAAGAGCAAAATAAGAAACATTTGTTGCATCTAGAATTCTCATGTAAATTTGATAGCTAATACTTCACATCCTGAAAGTCACAAACCAACACTGGGTTCCTTAATATCAAATAATCTCCTTATTGATGCTTATATAAGCACAGGGATCAATTTCTGTTTTAAATTTCTTTTGTAAAACTGTTTAAAGCATTGTCACTGTTTTTGAGAACCTCTGGAAGGAATGTATCATGCATCTATTTTGAAAAGTAAAATTCATTTTGAAAAGTACAGGTAAAGTTTTTTGTAACTGGAAGACCTTTTGTATTTGAAACTAACAGCTAATCTGTTTGTGTATTGGATGTCAGAAGATGAAACTAACCTGGATAATAGAAAATTCCAAGCTTTTTTTTTTAATTTGTTCCATGGAAAGGGACTGCAAAATGTTTCTCCATTGTGATCTAGTACTATACAAGATATTAAAAACTAGCAATCACTATTCAGATGAGCTTCACGAGTCAAATGGCTGTATGTCAAATTGTTCAAGGGCATTTAGTATCTGGTCATCCAGAATAAGTAATAGTCTATGCTTTTAAATCAATAACTGATTTGTTTACTCCTTTCTTTGACTCTGTCTCCCCCATCCTTCCAATACTAATTTCTCATTCGTGTTTCGCCTAGCATTTTATAAATTCATGTTTTTAAACATCTCAAGCATCATGATTTACAGCTCTGTTAATGGCAGTGTTTCACACACTCAAAGTTGCAGTACCACACCCTCCACCAAATTGTCCACTTCCACAAAAAATTGTCACAGAATCCTCTAGCAAACACTGCCCCAGCTACTAACCACCATTTTTAAGTCTAGACTGTTTTTTGACAAGTGAAAAAATGCTTTCCAAGTAGGTGTTACAATGTTGGCGTATACCACTTAGAAACAAATATTTTCTCTAAATCGTCTTTTTTGTTTCAACATATGATTTGAAAGGATGAAAGGATCTTAAGGATCAAATGAAATGCTGGTAAATATGAAGGTAAATATACAAGTTAATACTTCTAAATTTAACCCTGCTACCTGCTATTTTTTATAAGATAGCTCAAATCCTAGTTTCCCTTTCTAATAGAGTGTGAAATGTAAATACTATTTACATAAATTGTAGCTTTAACTGTTCCTTTTCATTTTTATACTGGGAAATGTAATATAATATTTACATAAAGTGTCATTTGCATTGTTCCTTGAATAAAGGTCATCATCTAGTCCCATTACTAATTGGACATATATAGCTACAATTCTCAGGCTATCATTTGTAAATTATATTATGTTTTGTTATCTAAGAAAAGCTCACAGTGATTTAAGATTCATGTTTAAACAAATTGCCAAAAGTCCTTTGATTTTCCACACTTGCAGAACACATAAAACTGAAAATTTAAACTTATATATGACAATCTAAATACATTTGAAATTTTTCTTTCACATAACAGAAAGAAAAGTTATAACGCCCCCTGGAAAACAGATACAATCTCCCCAAATCTGATATATATACAACTTAGGAGCTCTAATTCACTATTTTAAGGACACTGAATAAACCTGAATAAGTTGTTATCACAAACTACTTCTTAATCTTGAGTTGGTATATAAACAGACATATTTTACATATTACTTACATACCTATGTTCAATTTCATATTATTCTGAATGTCTAAGATATTGCGAGGAATTTTTATATAATTATAGGAAGCCACATTTCAAGTAAGGGGGAAATCAAACAATCTTTTCAAGATGTATTAAAAATGCTGTCAACTCAATAAGGCAATATTTTTCTGAGGTTATCCAGTTCATATAGGGTTTTATGCAAAAAACTCAAGAAAAAATTCTACCTCATAGTTTTATGAATTTTACTTGTATTAATTTATCATTGATTTAAAATATTATGGATATTAAGCTATTTAAGTTCACACCCTTATATTGTCACTAATCCTTCCACCAAAGCTCCACACACCTTACCTCTAATAGCCTCTGCTCATTTCTTTTACCACCTCCATTTTTCACTTTTATAATAAGTAAGATTTTCACTGATTCTAGGAGCTACTTTTTTATTTGCGTATTTCCTAAATTTTCAGTGGGGCTGGCGAACCTGGCTAGGCTCAGAGTTTACTCCTGGCTTTGTGCACAGGGATCACTTCTGTGTGCTTGGGACCCCATGGGATACCAGAGATCGAACACAAGTCAGCTGCATACAAAGCAATTCTCTACCTGCTGTCCTATATACTGCTTCTACCCTAGATTTGGTACTTTTTGGCAGTTCATTTGCTTTGGTAATTCACAGTCTGCATTAAGATAAACTTACTACCAATTGTTTCAATTTGTTATTTTCCTTGGCATAATCATTTAAATTACACACATTTCTGTTGTAAAAAAACACAACTTTTGGGTTTTAATTGTAGAGGTTTTTATATTGATTTTAATGAAGTTTCTATAGCTCTTCATCTGTTGATGGGTATTTAAATGGGATTCATGTATTGATTATTGAGAATAATGTTGTTATGAACACAGAGGTGTAAACAGCCTTTGAAATGAGTGTTTCTATGTCCTTCACATGAATGACTCTAAGGAGCTTACTTCTGGATCGTTATGGATATTGATTTTGCACTTTCAATTTGGGAAGGAAGCTCTACTCCATTTTCCTAAGAGGAGCTAGCATTTATGCTACTTAAAGCCATGAACATTCCCTCTGGGTCACAACTCCACCCAGCAGACCAGACTATCACAGCCCAGCTTGCGCGACCACTAGCGGCCTGCGGGTTCATCAATAAATGCTTTATTTAGAGGTGACTACAAGAGTATGCCACCCTAGACGCAGCCTGGCAAGCTGCTCGTGATCGTATGTGATATGCCAAATACCAGTAACGTTTATATTAGGGTCATTCCCATGACCTAATATAATGGTTTGAGGCTCTTTATGTTCCTGGAGCAAGCGGATGCCTTTGGGTTCTACTAGCATGAGACATGGACATGTGGAGATATTACTGGTGCCCGCTCTAGCAAATAGATGATGAACGGGAAGAGAGTGATAGTGAAAGCCCTGAAACCAAGAATTTTTTTTTCAATTCACATATTTGCCAACTCATTTTTGAGCCTCCTCAAGAAAAAAGGATTCTTACTAATGAGCCAGATAATATTTCTATTCTAGTTTTTTTTGCTTTTCCCTAATAACTCGTGATGATAAGCTACTTTTCATATTCCCATGAACCATACATATGTGTGTTAACCTTTTTAAGACTTTTGCTAATTTCTGCTTGAGTTTCTTATCACTATATCATGTTCTGTTTTCTTGGAATTGAGTGAGCTTTAATAAAGCATTTATATATAAAATCCTTATCATATATATATCATATATATATATGATATGCAACCATATCCTCTGAATTACTGTGATGCTTTTCTGTTTTTGTGGTGGCTTGTTTCACTGTGTTATAGCTTTCACATTTGAGAGATGACCCTGTTTATTTTTGAATGTGTTTCCCTTGCCAATTGACATGAATTTCCAAGTACATCTCTGTGTATAAAGGCCATAGAGTGTATCACCAATGCTTTGTTCTGTGCATTCTAAGATTTGAGATTTGATATCTAAATCTTTAATCAGTTTGAATTAATTTTTGTACATGGTATTTAATTTTGATTAAACAATTTCCCTTTTCCTTTCCCTTCCCTTTGCATTATTTTTTTTGGGGAATAGCATCCAATTACCTAAGACCAAGAGCAGTTTAAGCCTGTCCACACCAATCAACTCTTTCTTCAGCTACCTCCCCTTCCCTTCCATATCTGGTCCCTTACCATTCTCCTTTCACTCCTCTCTTTTCTTTTTTTCTTTTTATCCTCCCCCCTAGCATCCCCTTTCCTTCTTTTCCATGCTCTCTCCATCCTTTTGCTCCTCCTTCTCCTTTCCTCTCCAGTTCTAGTATCTCTCACTTTTTTTTATGAACTGCTAGAGAAACGTGTGTGGACTTCCTTCTGGAATCTCTATTCTTCATTATTATATGCAAATATCTTTATTTCAGGACTCAGTATTTTAGATTGTACTACTCTGTAGTACAGTATGAAATAAGACTGTGTAATGCCTCAATTTTTTCTTCTATTCTCTCAATTATTTGGCTACTTTGGGTCTTTTATGTATCAATGTATATTTGATAATTTTTGGTTCTATTTCATAGAAAAATGCCATTGGTGTTTAGTGATTTGTTTTGGGGGAGATATGCACAAAGGAGACTGGGCTTATTTTTGTCTCCATGTTTAGGGATCACTCCAGCAGTGCTCATGGGAACTTATGCGGTGTTAAGGAAATGTCCTATTATACTGTTTCTTTCGGTATGAAATAAAAATATATAATCTGCATTGCCTACTGCTGAATGTTTATGTGAAACACAAAAGAAAATTAAGTGAGGGGCTGGAGCAATGAGTACAGAGGATAGGGCTTTTTGCCTCGCATGCCGCTGGAACTGGGTTCGATCCTTGCATCCCATATGGTGTCCCGAGCACCACCAGGAGTGATTCCTGAGTGCAGAACCAGGAGTAACCCCTCACCATTGCTGTGTGTGACCCAAAAAGCAAAAAAAATAGAAAATTAAGAGAAAAATATGGATGCAACCTATTACAACCGATAACCTAAGTCAACTAGACTTCTATGCTTTCATTGTAATGATCAAATGCATTTTTAAAAATATATGAATTACTTCACAGTTTTTACTCAAACTATTAATAGTACTTCATTATCCAGATAAAACTCTTTTTATAATAGATTTTATTTATTTATTTATTTTTCTTTTTGGGGGTCACACCGGCAGTGCTCAGGGGTTTCTCCTGGCTCTGCACTCAGGAACTACCCTGGCGGTGCTTGGGGGACCATATGGGATGCTGGGGATCGAACCCAGGCCGGCACAGGCTGGCCACATGCACAAGGCAAGTGCCCTACCCGCTGGGCTATCACTCCGGCCCCTTTTTTTTTTTTTTCTAATTTTTCTTTTTATAATAGATTTTAATGGGTTAAATAAGAACTCAAGTAATATGTTCATTTCTTTTAGACTTTCAGAAATATAAAATAAAATGTGTTTCATATAACTTGCATCAGTTTCTATAAATGTTGTATTGATTCTGATTACCTATATTCAATTATGAATCTTTTGGGATTTAACCTTTTAAATAACTAGTCACCTTGTAAAATTGTATTGTTTATTTGGAGAGTTAAACTTGATTATGTATTTATAAAATTGTTGACAAAGTTCAAAAGTTCTATAAATGTTATTCTTAGCATATAAAATTATCTTTATGTTATGATCTATGCTTCATAATTAAAATAATTTTAAAATAAATATTTCCTCAAAACATTGCTCTTTCTCCCTTTGGGTGATCCAGCTTTTGGTGAGAGAATCTTCTTTCTGTCCTTCCAAAAGTCCTTCAAGTACTACCTTAGTGTCACTCACAGCAGTTATCCCACATCCATTACGTTAATGCCTTTCAAGATATTACCCTTTCTACAAGCCCAAGGACTCTAATTATTGGGAAATAGAGTTTCACCTTAATATCGGTGTGCTTTATAAACTCTGAAAGCAGAAGGTCAAGGAATATTGAAATTATAGTATATGTCTCTATCTTATTCAGGGTACAAAATGTTTAAATGATTACTTCAATTAAAAAGTGTCTTCTTAGGCTTTTAAAATATCATGTAAAATGTCATTGGGTTTCTTTTCACCCAATCATACATTTATCATCTGTCAGTACACCAAGGCCCTTCTGGAGACACAGGGACACAGGCTCGGCAAACACGTGTGGTTCTCATTGTTCTGGTCAGTTTGTACTCTTGCCTTAAATATGCTTCTGTGTGTTTTGTAGCAAATAACTGGAAAAGTAGGATTTGATTAATGTTAATCAAATAAAAGTGATTGCCCACAGATAATTTAAGAATTCTAAAATATTTTATTTTCAAAATTAATTTAAGATATTTATTAGCCTATGAATATCACTGAAAGTGCAGAAATTATATAAACCTTTTCAAAGCAATCATGCATTATAAAAAATTCATTCTAGAAGCTGGAGAGAGAAGCACAACAGATAAGGTGCTTGTAGGAGGCCAATGCAGGTTGTAATCCGGGCACTATGTATGATTCCTTGTGCGGTGTCAGGAGTGGTCTGTGAGCACAGATTCTGGAGTGATCACTGTGATCACTGAACACAGCTGGTGGAAGCCCTCAAAATAGAGGTTACAGAATCATAATCTCTAAGCAAGTCTTGGGTCTACAAGAATAGAATCATTTATGGTTTTGGGTCTAAAAAGAATAGACTTTGAGGTTTTCCTAAAGCAGAGAGGAAGCTGTTGAGACTATTGAGGACAGACACAGCCAAACTACCACCAGGAACAAACTGAAGCAAATTCAGCCCCAGAAACCAGCCACAATATAATCACAAGGAACCATTGCCTATTAAAACAGCCACTAAGAAAAGCCATAATAATTGAAACTCTGACTCAAATAAAATGCATTTGAGGTATCACCAAGTTCAATTTAGGTGTATGTAAGTATTTTCCATTCTGGACAACTCAGATATACAATTTGAGATTTCCTGCTCTGTTTCCTGGGCCACTGTCTTACAATATCCTCAAGTAAAACACTTTGTTTTGCTTAAACCAGATTTCATTCATTCTTGGATGACAGGGTTATGTTAACTAGCTTGAAAATCAAATATTAATTCATGACTTACATTTCATAGAGCAAAAAAAAGATGCAGACTCTCAGTTTAAAATCAGACAGTTTTCAAAAACCTAAGCAAAGGAGAGATGAATATCCCACCAGAATCATATATGAAGTGCTTAAGAGCAATAAGACTGTCCAATCAAATAAGCATTTCCCATTCATCAGGTGAGGGACAGAGGCCGTTTGTTACACACTGGCCATTGCTGATGCACGCATCTACATCACAGTATTACTCAACAGCATCTCTAACACAAGGGACATGAAACTGTTGCTTACAGTGACTGAGGAAGCGTAAAAGGACAAAAAAGAAAGAAACTGAGAGCTGGCTGTGTCTTTCTGTACTGACTCAGTAAAGCAGAGGGAGTTCAAGTGCTGTGAGGCATAAGTGTGTACCTTTTGGTCCACTTCTCAAATATAAGGTATTCAAATTATATATTTAAAATGAAACCTCCCAGATAAATAAAATAAACTTTTCAAACCTTTTATGTAAATATCTGTCTAGCCCACACAATTAGTCTACATGACTGCTGCTTTTTTTGCTGACATCTCTTTAAAGAGTTTTTGTTGTGGAAACTAATCACACTGCATTCTTGTAGTGTCTGCTACAAACTAAGAGCAAGTGGCACTGAAGTAAGAGTCACAAAAAGAATGTCAGAATGTTGAAGTTAGCAAATGGAAATAAGCATGATTAAATACACAACATTATACAAAGCATTTTAAAACTATTATATATTAATATATGTATTATATAATAAATCTCTATATATTTATATATAATTTATAATTATATAAGTATGATAATCTATACGTATATATAATTTATAATATAATTTATATATTATTTATATAATTTATATATAATTTATAATATATACATTATATAAATTATATATAATATATAATATATAATTTATATATATATAAACTTCTTATTTGTTTCTTAAGTCATGCCCAGTAGTGTTAGGGATTACTCCTTGCTCTGTGCTCTGGGATCACTTGTCGTGGAGCTCAGGAAACTATATGCTGTACTGGGAACTTAATAGGGTCAGTAGAATGCAAAGATAAATAAATGTCTTAATGCTAAACTATCCTCAGGCCCAAAATTTTTGTTTGTTTTTGAGCCATACCCAGCAGTGTGGTTTTGCATTCAAGAATCATGCCTGGCCAGCTAAGTGGACCTTGAGGCACCAAGTATTAAATCTGGGCTGGTTGTATGCAGATGGTGGCTTTCCCTCCCCACCATTCACTATCACTCTGGCACCGATGGACTCAAAGTTTATAAATATCAAAACATATTTCTATGGGACCGAGGACAGTACAGTACGGACAGATGTTTGTCTTGCATATGACCAATGATTATCCATCCACAGAACCCCATGAATCCCTGAGCACAGAGAGCCAGGAGTAAATCCTTCAGAGTGTGATCAAATCTTTACCTATAAAAACAAAAGCAAGGGTAATAGTGATTGTATAGCAGGTAGGGCATTTTCTCCAAACAGCCTGCCCAGGTTCAATGCCCAACATACTATAGGGGTCACCTGAGCACCAACAGGAGGAATTCTTAAATACAGAGCCAGGAGTAACCCCCTGGATATTACAGGATGAGGCAAAACTCAAAAAGGAAAGTAACATTTTAAAAACTTTTTGATTTTTTAATTTTTTTGTTTTTGGGGGAAATCTAGTAGTTGTCTAATTTTTTCAATTATTTTATTTTATTCATTTATATTTAAAACTTTTAATTGAATGAAAGTGAGGTACACAGTTACAAGGTTGTTCATGATTGGGTTTCAGTTATATAATCCAAACATGAACATTTTTTGTGTTGTATATCTCATGGTGGTATAATTAAATGTATTTAAAAAAGATTCAATACCCATCCTTTCACTAGTGTACATTTCCCACTAACAATGTTTTTAAATTTCCTTCCCCCTCAATCTCTCAAGCCTGCCTCTGTGGAACTGTTGTTTCTGTCTCTTTCTCTGTCTCTGTCTCTGTCTCTCTCTCTCTCTCTTCTATCTCTCTGTCTTCTCCCTTAAACAGAATTTATTGTTGACTGCACATTGTCTTATTTGACTATGCAAATTTTGAGGTTTCTTCACTCATAAATTTCCTCACTCTCTTATTATTCCTATGTATTTGCTTTGCAATGTATTTAATTTCTTGTAAAATTAACTGCAGCTATATATATATATATGTAACTACATACATAGATATTACAGATCCCACATTATAATACACTTGTCAAACAAACTATTTTACGAAAGTGTATAAAAATTGTGTTTATTAATTTATGAATGAATATTTAAGACACTTAAAACAATGTTCCACTGGGTTGCTTGTATACTAATGTATTTTGTACGCCAGCTTCATAGAATACATTTCTACAGATAAAATTATTTTTCAAATGCTATACTTAATTTTAGTATGGTTCTGTTGCAATACCTTGATCCTAAAAAGTCTATGCCAACTTTAGAAGGTAAGAACACCTGCTAAAGTTCAACGTTTTCTTCATTAATCCATTTTGCTCATTTCTTCATCCAATGGTTATTGCATATTTACCATATGCCAGACATATTATGGCAAACAGTTAACAGTGTGACAGGCCCTTGTCTGGAAAAGTTGCTTCCATTAGAAGCTCTTACTCTAGCAAAAATAATTGGTTATTGGCCCACACTTTGCCATGGTAGCTGATATTATGATAGTTTTTTCTGATCTATGGAAAAAATAGAATGAGTAGGATTGGAGAAAAAATGTTGTCTGGAGGCATTAGCCATTATGTTGAAGTATAAATACACAACTGGTAAGAACTGAAAATACACGTTTTTATTTATGAACTAGGATATTGTTTTGTAAACTTCTGGACCTAAGATATTTTTGACCAAAACATCAAGATTACAGTGGGGAAACTATATATTCTGCTTTAGGATCTACAATTTTGCATTGTGAAAACCAAAATAACAATTACATACAACAGTACAAGCTAACAGTCATTGGAGCTGGAGCGATAGCCCAGCCATGGGTAGAGGCGGTTGCCTTTACTGCGGTCATCTCTGCCTGTGCCGGGCAGGTTCGAGTCCCCGGCATCCCATATGATCACAGAGCACCCTTCAGGGAGTCGTTCCTGAGTGCAAAGCCAGGGGTAAGGCACCCTGAGCATTTGCAGAGTGTGGCTCAAAGCGAAAAAACAAAAGTAATGATGAAAACTTCTTAAATCCTCTCAAATAATTGCTATATAACTTTGTTCACCTCTTCATCTTAGACAATATGCATTTGCCTATCATTTAATCATTGTTTCTTTGATGACATAATAACAACACGGTTTTAGATTTTCCCAGAGAGTTTGAGACATTTGGCTAAATCCATGCAAAAATTTGTTAGAAGTTTATGTATACCACAAGGTAGAGCATATCTTCTTAAAATACATATAGTGTATGGTGCAAGAGATGAACCAGGGAGTCTTTCAATTGGGTATTCATGGCCATTCTGGCACACATCACAAAAAGTGATATGGAGTAAGTTCACTTTGCTGTTCTCTTAGATGCCGGTGGCTTCATAAAGATTTCAGAAATATTTATAACAATAAAATATATAGAGGTCAAAGACTTAGTACTGTGGATAGAACACTTACACATTACCTGCTGGCTGACCTGGGGTTGGCAACTTCCCAGCATTTCCATATAGTCCCCGAGCACTGCCAGGAGTAATTCGGAGTGTAGTGAAGTCAACCCCTGAGCTTGAGCTCGGGTGTCACCCAAAAAAAGTAAACAAAAACAAACCGATAAATAAATAAATAAATTGTGGCATATATGACTAAATAATACACTGGTAAAGAGAAAGGGGGCATCAATAAGTAATTATTCTAGGACAATTGGTGGGAGCTAAATATACTGGAAAATACTAAATGTTATGTCACATTAGCTATGAATTCTTTGTGCGTAGGTTTATATGTTGTTTGACCTTTATTGCAGTTGGGTGAAAATGTTTCTTCTGCTGCTTTACATCAAAGGAATGATTTTGCAATTATTTCTTACATTTGATATAATTTACATCAATTCTTAAGACGTTATAAACACAAATGTCCTTATTTCCTCAATTTGAGAAGTCTGTAAATATTATTGACATACTTTATTATTGCTTTATATAGAGTTTTTACTGAGAATCTCGTAAATATAAATGATTTGCATTTTTTCCTTTTTTAATTTCTGGGCTATATCCAATCATGCTCAGTCCCAGAATATCTGGGATCTATGGGATGCCAAGGATTTAACAGTTCTTTCTGTGGGTGTACAAGGCAGGTGCTTTTACCTGTCTCTATTTACATTCTTTACCATTATATCGATATTGTGTTACAAGAAAGATCCTTTTTTTTTTTTTTTGCTTTTAGGTCACACCAGAGGGTGGTACTCAGGGTGGTTACGCTCAACGCCCTACCCGCTGAGCTATCAGCTCCTTTCAAAGAATCATATTCTGTTTGAGTTATTTTGCTTACCTGCAAGTATAATTTTATGATAAATCTTTAGAGTTAGAAGTAATAGATTAACATATGATATTTGAAATTTTTTGGGTGGACATTATTTGGAAGCTTCTTGAAATTTGCTAAATGAAATACAGAAATTTACCAATTTAATATTTAAGGGCCCAGATATACAACTAGCAAATTAGATAATCTATAAGTTCTGGATTCTTATTCTGGGAACTTATTTAAAAATAGTATCACAGTACATAAGATTGACTTAGAGTATCAAATTTTCTTCTATCAGTATGGCAATATATAATTTTTATGGCGTCCTCAAGATTTACAACTAATAGTAACTTATATATTACTACTACGAGCCAGCCTCCAGCACCTACAGTATGCTCAATATCTTCACCTATTTCTACTATTATTTTTACTTTTTAGAGCTTATTCAAAACTCTGTCTTGTGCATTTTTCAATGAAAGCTGGTCAGTACCTTTGGCTTAGGGTAAATATATTAGGTACTTTACACTGGAACTCATTTTTATTCACAATGTATGTGATGAGGAGGAGTTAAAATCACCTCTTCAAATGAATATTATTTTTAGCTTAAGTTGATCTCCCACAGAGAAATTCTCACTGCTCTATAAAACTGTGTTCTGAATTCACTAGAAGGGCACATACATATTAGAAGCCTGTAAATCTATAATGAGGATTTTATAAAGCGCTCCTCTACCCATACGGACTAGGTACTTTCATGGCTTTTTCAGTCATGCTTATACAAAATACTCATTTAAGTAGAACTTTGTAGATAACATCTCTGTGCCATATATTCTGGCCGTCTTGAGAAACTAATACCTGACCTGGCTATTAGTTAGTTAGTAAAGGGCCATAATAAGAAATAACTTCAGGGCGAAATGATAACACAGCCGATGGGGCGTTTCTTGCAGGCGGCCAGCGGAGTTCCAATCAGGGCATCCCTGTAATTCCAGAGCACCAGGAATAATTCCTGAGTGAAGAGAGCCAGGGATTAATCTGAGCAGTGCTGAGTGTGACCCAAATAACAAAAAAAGAAATGGGCCAAATCTCTATATATCTAGATAAAAAGAAACATTTATATTTTGCTCATGCTACCTGAAAGATGTAACACATACAGCTTTCGCTAAAA
>JAJIBD010031115.1:0-23587 GCA_021461705.1 Cryptotis parvus | reverse complement strand
AGCAAATCGATGATGAACGGAAGATATAGCGATGGCAAAGGATACAGTGATACAGGTTTGCACACATTTGCTTTGTGTTTAAGTAAATTAATTTGTATCAAGATCAAAATGTCAATTAATATAATCTGAACTTCATTGGTATCATCAAAATTGACTGGGGTATTTATGAAAAGCGTTTTTAAAACTTGCAGGTGATATTTAAAAATTAATGTAAAGTAGTTTTTGAAATATATCTATGTAAATAAATTCTGATTTCAAAATCATGATCATCAATACAAAATATACTAATTAATCTATATACTCATTTATTTCAGATTCTATGATCAGGTCATGTAAAAATGCAAACAGTAATGCAATTCTTTATCAATGATATAATTTGAATATGTTAACATAAGTAATATATACAACCCTTCATAAATAATGAACCATGTCAATCACTCCAGATGACCACCGATGCTGGTCCAGAGATCTTTCAGACATGGGGCAGAGCTGCTCCCTTGCTCTCCCCTGTGCCCAGCCAGCTCATGAGGCAGTAGGAAGGCATGGCGTTCTAGCCCTGGCCTACCTTCACTCCGGCATAGCCTCACAACAAGCCAGACCACCCCACCTCCCCATGGGACGCCATTTCCACATTTGCACTTCCCTCTCGGGTCAGAACTCCACCCATCAGACCGGCCCATCGCAGCCCGGATCACCAACACCCACCTTGCAGCAGTTTTTTTCTCAGTCGCAGTATGTGGCGTGATCTGAGACTCAGACCTGGGGCAGAGCCGTCCTTGCTCTCCTGTGCCCAGCCACTCATGAGGCACAGCCGGAGGCATGGCGGGCTCTGCAGCCCTGGCCCACCACCCGAAGACTCACAATAAGCCAGACGACCCCCTCACTCCACGGGGGCCATTTTTCCACATTTGGACTTCCCTGGCATCAGAACTCCACTCCAGCAGGCCAGCCCATCATACAGCCTCGGTTTATAACTCAGAAATGCTTTTATTTTTGGAGTTGAGTACAGAGCTTGCCTGCCCGCCAAGCCTGGCAAGCTTCCCTCGTGTTTTATTTGATATGCCAAATTCCATACAACACTATATTAGGTCATCATTCTAATGACTCCAATATAATGGTTTGAGGCTCTTATATCCTGTAGCAAGCTGATGCCCCTTGGCTCTACCGGCATGAGACAGGACATATGGAGATATTAATGATGCCCGCTTATCAAATAGATGATGAACGCAGATCGTGAGATCGATCATGCCACCACATCCACTCTGAGAACATTATCTTGTTTATAGATATTATTTGCATACAAGTTAATCATATCATGGAAAAATGAATATAAAAATCTGTAGATTTTCAATTACCATTTGAAAACATTTCTTGAAATTGACCAATAAATTTATGCTTCCAAAATTTGCTGGTCTTTAACTTTCTATGTTTAAAATTTTTTACTGGCAATGCTTATCTGAAGTTTATTGTATTTGCATTTATTTTCATGTTTACATTGATTTTGCTCCTGTGTATATTCCTATCCATTTTGAATATACAGCACACTACTGCTTTTGAATAAGATGTATTTGAACAATTGATTCATATATGAATTAGGAAACAGCACAAATGTTAAAAAAGGAGTATGAAATGATGATTAAACATCTAATGAAAATAATCTCAAATGCTTAATTGCTAAAGTTTTGTTTAATGAATGGGAAAAAAGAAGGGCAGCCAATAAAATGATTCTACACTGCAATGACTATCACAAGAGTTCATGAAAGTCAGAATGGTTCGTACATTGAAATGTTTGGAATAATGGAAACATAAAGAAAGTAGTTTCTGCTGCTCTCCTCTTCTCATGAGCTACCTGTAACAGCAGTAGCTCCCACAGCAGAAAATTTTGATATATCTCAGAAATGCAATGGTCCATTTAAAATTTCATAAATACTCCTCTAATTACTCCTTCCTTATCACTCTTCACAAAAAAAGAACCGCAGTAAATAAAACATATCTCTAGAAAGGTCTCAGCATTAGTGTGGCTTTGAATACATCTTTATGTAATGTTTTTTTAATTAATGTCAGTGCCTAAATGTGGTCTAAGTATTGATTATTATAGGTGGGCTAATTCTTAGATGGACAGAAAAGGTAATGTTAAGTACCATAAAATGTATGAGTTTGTAAGCATAATGCATTTACTATTTCATTAAAGTAAAATAAAGATTTTAAAAGAAGTTATATATTCAAATTAATTAAAACAAAGATGACATAAACATTTTATGATTGATGTTATTAGAATTACTGCATTAGGAGCAAATTGCTGTAAATATTTTTAGCTTTAATCCTTATATTTTGCACAGTAATATAATATAAATCCAGTACAATTCCTTACATTTGATAAAATTTACTGACTCTGGGATAATCCTTTTTTCCCTAAATTATATAAATCGATTTGTCGGTGAAGAAGGAAGAGCACCAGGCCCAGATAAAGTCAGACCAACACCTTAAAAGAATTTGCCGCCGGTACTCATCAATACACTGGGCTTTGCCTTTTCACGTGCTGCCTGTCTGGATGTAGGTGTCCTCCCAATGGAAAGCCAGCAGGACAGTTCTACTGTGCAAGAAGGGAGACATTTACGACATTGGCAACTATCATCCCATCTGCCTATTGTCCGCATCTACAAGCTGTTCACTGAGTCATCCTGGAATGGCAGAACATTAGATGAGGCGAGGATGCGAAGCAAGCTGGCTTCCGGTGCTAAGATTCAGCACCAATCGACCATATCCCGACGGTAACCAAGCTCATTGAGGTTTGTAGGGAGTACAAGATGCCGCTCTGTCTCATTCATTGATTTAAAGAAACCCTTTGACTCTGTGGAGACTGAAGTGGTTATCAAAGGCCTAGCCAAACAGGGCATTCAAACCCAATACATCAAGATTCTTGTGAGCTATATTATGGATTCACCACTAGGATTTCACCATTCTACAAAGAAGTTATCATCGATGTCAAAAGAGTGGTTAGTAGGGGTGATACTATTTCACCAAACTCTTCAGCGCCACCTGAGAACATCATGCGCAACTAGAATGGGAAGGAATGGGAGTGAAGATAGATGGTCGCAACTACACCTACCTCCGCTTTACTGATGACATCATTCTAATAACACCAAACATTAGCTAAGCGGTACAAATGCTGGCTGACTTTGACCGAGAATGTGGAAAGATAGGTCTACAGCTGAATCTCAACAAAACTATGTTGATGAGAAATGAACTAGTTCCAGAGGTCCCATTCACTCTCAATGGAACAAACATCTCTGAATGCAGCAGTTATGTGTACCTAGGTCGAGAAGTCAACATGATGAACTACCTAAAATCTGAGCGGCAGAATAAAGAGAGGCAGGGAGGGAATGCCTTCAAAGGCATCGAAGAAATAGCTGAGAGACAAAGAACTTCCAGCTCTGGGCACATCTCTTCAACTCCATTTTTCTCCCTGCATTCACATACCCCTCAGAGCCTGGGCCCTAGGAAAGCAGATGAGAAATTATTCTGGTCTCCCCAGAGAGGAAATTGAGAGCTATACTTGGAATATCACGCCTCACTCAAGTGTGAGAAGATACTGGAGTTTCACTATGGCCTATTCCTAGAGTCAGACGCTGTCTCATCTGCCAAGGCATCGAAAATTAGATGGGCTGGACATGTAATGTGATTTGGAGACGACCGCTGACTAGAGCGGTTAATGACTGGATCCCACGGATGTCAAAGATCACATGGTCGCCCACCTACAAGATGGTCAGATTTCTTAGACCTTGAAGAAACGGTTTGAGGCGTTCATATTCCAGAAGCAACTCCAATGCTTGGGCCACTGGGTACCTAGGGTCCAATGGAAAATGTTACTGCGCCCGCTCAGAGAAATCGATGAATAACAGGATGTCAAGTGATCAAGTGATATAAATCGACTCTCTTGGGTGAATCTTTTTCCTTTTTCCTTCATATTTGTCATTTTGTTACTATATAGCTCCTTTAATTGATGAATCACAACATGTTAAACATTATCCATTTCTTTGAAGTCTATCTCTTATTTTTATATATTTTTAAATATTTTACAATACACCGTGAGATACAATTACAAAGATGGGTCATTTTTGGTTTTCAGTCTACACTGTTCCAAATGAACCATCCATCAGTGCCCATTTCCTACCACCAATGTCCCCACTTCCCTCACTTTTCCCAGCCTGCCTCTATGGCAGGCTCCTTTATCTCTTTCCTCTCTCTCTCTTTCCTCTCTTTCTCTCTCTCTGTCACTGTTACTTCCCTACCTTCCTTCTCTTAGCACATTGTGGTTTGGAACACATGCATTTAGAGGTCATCATGCGTATCCTTTGCCAATATTAATGCCTGCTCTTGGCAGGTATTATACTTCCAACAATTATTATCACACTGTTCCTTTCTCCGCCTACCTAACTTGACTCCCATGCTTCTGCAGTTGATTACACCTATTTAAAAGAGCTCCTAATCCATGTTTTGCCTGACCTTGATATTTGGATATTGAAATATATTTGGATATTGATATATATAGGTATACATATATATGTGTAGAGTATAAATCACTTGATCACTTGATATCCCGCTGTTCATCTATTTGCCTGAGCGGGCACCAGTAATGTTTCCATTTGACCATCACGTGCCAGTGTAGCCCATGACATCTGGTCTGTTTCTAGGTATATAAGAGCTGAACCGTTGTTGAAATGTCCTGTTAAGGAAGTCTAACCATCTTGCAAGTGGTGGCCACAGACAATCTTTTGGTGTCCCAGGTGGGATCTCATCGGTAGCTCTAGTCCAAATAGTGCGTTGTCTCCAGATCGTATTATATGATCAGCCCATCTGATTTTCAATGTTCTGGGCATTTGAGAAAGCATCCTTGATTTTAGAATAGCTGGAGGTCAGAACTCCGATTCCTCTCTAACTTGAGTGAGGCGTGATATTCCAAGCATGGCTCTTTCGATTCCTCTTGGGAGACCAGAGTTGGTATTTCTATCCTGCTTTTCTAAGGCCCAGGTCACTGAGACGTTTGCCAATTCAGGGAGAATGGTGTAGTCAAAGAGGTGTGCCTGTAGCTAGAGGTTCTTTGTTCTTTGACTATTATTTTGATGTTTCGGAAGGCAGTCCATGTCACTTGTTTTTCTCCTGTGCAACTGTGCCTCAGGTCGCTCACTGTTGACTTCTCAACCTAGGTACAATAGAGCTGCTGCATTCAGAGATGTTTGTTCCACTGAGAGTGAATGGGGCCTTCTGGAATCAGTCTAGTTTCGCGAACATAGTTTTGCTTAGATCTAAAATGTAGACTCCATCCTACATTCTCAGTCAAAGCAGGGTTGCCATCATTTGTTACTTTAATATGATGCTTGGTGTTACATAATCAATGTCATCAGAAAAGAGTGGTGGTGCAGTTGCTGACCATCTAACTTCACCCCACTTTTTTTCATTCTAATTGTCGTATGGTGATTTTGAGGGGTGGCGCTCAGGGTTTTGGTGAAATAATACACCGCCTAACCCTTTGATATCAATGATCACTTCCTGTAGAATGGCAGAGATCCTAGTGGTGAAACCAGCATAGTCTATGAAGGATCTTGATGTACTGGGTTTGAATGCCTGTTTGACTAGGGCTTTGATGACTGCTTCAGCCAGGAAGGCTTTCTTTAAATCAATGAACGTGAGACAGAGCATCTTGAATTCCCACAGACTCAATGAGCTTGGTCATCAGCGCTACGCAGTTACTCAAGCTGAATACTTTTTGGAACCAGCTTGTTTGCTACTTAGCTGTCCCCCTTCATCTAAGGGCCCCTGCCAACTCCGCTAAGGATGACTCAAGTGAGCAGCCAGTATTTGTACGGACAACAGGCAGATGGGACAATGTTGCCAATGTCTTGTATGTCTCCCTTCTTGAACAGTAGAACAGTCCTGCTCGTGTTTTCCCATTGGAGGGCACTCTACGTTCGGTCAGGTAGCGTAGAAGAGTCGTTGCCAGTATATGAGTACTGATGGCTGATTCTTCAGGTGTTTGGGCTCTACTTTTGTGGGCCTGCGGCTGTTCGTCCCTGTACCGCCTAAATGGTATGCTCGGATTTTGGAGGAGAACATTGGGAATGATATATCCATCCTGGCGGAATTCCGCTATGTGGGAAGGTGGACGTGGCTATCAAAGAGATTTGAGTAGAAGCCATGGATAATCTCCTCCGCTTCTCTGGAAGATGTGAGGATCCATCAGAGGCTGGAGGCAATACTTGTCTTATAGTTGGCTAAGGACAGGAGGTGCTGATAGGCTTCTTTCTGGTCAGCTTCTGCTGCCTCCTGGCCATCACTTCTGCTTTCTCTTCTCTCCTTTGAGTTCTTCCATTATCGCTTCTCTGCACTTCGCTTTGCAAGCTTGGCTGTTAGCATTTGTCGCCTGAGGCTCGTGGCCTTAGCACGCTTGGTGGACATCTGGAGGGTTTTTGAAGATAAGCGCCTCCTTTTGTTTTCTTACTCTCTCTTGGCTTTTTACCCTGAGGTGAGCTGTTGAATGTCGGTTGTTATTAGCTGACCGGCGTCGCCACAACACTAGAGCCTTCCCATGTTGCTTTAATTTATGCGCCAAGCGTTCCCAGCTGGTGGTCAATTCTGGTGATTCCCTTGTAAACTTTGCAGCCTTTTCTCCTCTGCTGCATGGTAGAATTTTCATGAAGGAGACGTGTGGTTCGATCTTGTTTGAATCTTGGGATGACAGCTACATTGGTCAGCAAAAAAAACCATCATTGAAGATGATGTGGTCACTCTTATTGTGGAACTGTCCACCAGGAGACTCCTATGTCCAACGCTTTGATTCAGCCTCTCTGAAACTGTGAGTTCCTACGAATCATTCTTGTGGCCACGGCATCATAATCCCAGATAGTCTCTCACCCTGTTCATTGCATAGGCCATGGGTTCCAATGTGGAGTGCATTCAGTTGATCTTCTCGGTCCCCATCTTGGCATTGAAATCCACCGACTATGATCTTGTAGGTGTTATCGCTTTTATAGAACTCCAGTCTCCCATGGAAGAATTTCACCCCCGCCTTCCTTGTATGTGATTGTTGTTCAATAACTAAGCATAGAAAACTGCCGTTAGTGCCACATCTTCGCCAACAATGTCTCTATCCGGCTTGTTAGGCATTCAAACGAATCAATGTTTGTGGCTAAGTGTTTGTATTGACAAGGACACCAACGCCACCAATGTCTCTTTCTATCGCAAGTTCCAAGGAATAGTTCTTTCCAGTGTCAAAGATGGTATGATGTGTTTAATACCTCCCTATCTCGGCCAGATCAATGATGTCATACTTGATCATTTGTTTTGCATTATCAGGTCCTCGCATGCCTGATTAACATATGCATTGAAAGTACAGTCATTTAAGTCTTTCTTTGTTTTGGCAGTTTAGTATGGCCCTGAGTTTTTATCAGGCTCCTTTCTGATCGTCTTCTCCCAGTGTTGCCATATTAAGACTTTCAAATGCAGATAATATTTTTATCATGGCTGAATGAGGCGCTACGGCTTGGCTGGCTCTGGCCGTGGGTGTCATACATTTATATATATATATATTATTTTTTTTTTCTTTGATAAGGTAGCTTTAAGTCAGAAAAGAAACCTTCACCAGAGATTCCTAAGTTACCTTGCAAAGCAGCTGTTAGCAGGGCAGTGTTCTTCAGTTAGGTGATACTAGAGGTGGCATGATGATTTGTTGAGAAAGAAGTGGAACAACGAGTATGAAGAGAGTCCCAGGTCATCTCAGTCTGCCTCCTCTCAGGAGGATGGACTTTGAGGAACCTTTTCACCAGTTTTGTATTTCCTTCTTTGCTGTGGTCATTGTGGCTGCAGTGTCTGCTTAATTGTCTTAGTTATTTCTCTCTTATAAATATAGACTTCATTCACAATGTCCTGATGGAATGGTTTGAGGCTCTTTATGTTTCTGGAACAAGTAGATGCCCTTGGGCTCACTAGCATGAGACAGGACACGTGAGATGTTACTGGTGCCCGCTCAAAAACGATGATTAAAGGGGAGATAGTGATAGTGATAATATATATATGCATATATATTATCACACGGATAAATGCAGTTGTTCTATATTTGTCCTTTTCCTTCGGACCAATTCCAGTTAGCATCCTCTCCATGTCCATTCATTTATAGGCAAATTTTATAACTTCATTTTCCTAACAGCTGCATAGTATTTCACTGTGTAAATGTAACAAAAATTTCTTTATCTAGTCATCTGTTCTTGGTCACTCTGTTTCTTTCAGATTCTGTCAATAGTACTAATATGAAAACAAAGGTGCAGATGGTGATTCTGCTGTGGGTTTTGGGCTTCCCAGGGTATACTCCCAGGAGTAATATGTCTGTGTCAAATGGGGAACTCAATTTTTATTTTGGAGGAATGTCCATTGTTTTTTCAAAATGGCTGTACCAGTCAAATTTCTCACCAACAATGGGAGATGAAAGTCCCTTTCCTGCATTCACACCAGCACTGGTTGTTCTTGCTATTTTGGGTGTGTGCTAAGTCTCAGTGGTATGAGATGATTCCCATTATTGTTTTGATTTGCACCTCTTATGATTAATGTCAATGATAATGTTATCATATGCCTTTTGAATTCAAATTTCTTCTTGTCGTAAGTTTCTGTCTATTTTTCTCCCCAGTTTTGGTGAGGTTGGCTGTTCACTTACTGTAAAGTTTTTACCAGTTCTGATATATCCTGATATTAACCCACTTATCAGATGAGTACTGGATGAATAGCTTTCCCCCACTTTGGAGTGTCTTTGTATCTTGTTAATTTTTTTACTGCAGAAGCTTTTATTTTCGCGAGTCCCATATATTTATCTTTGCTTTCCACTACTTGTTAGTGGTGTTTTGTCTTGAGGATGCCTTTAGCTCTATTTCATAGAGGATTTTTTCCTATGTTTTCTTCTGGTCCTTTATGATTTGTAGTCTGATATTGAGATTTTTAATCTATTTGATCCTGTGTAATACAAGATTTGCTAAACAATTACAAGTCAATTAACATAATAGATCACATCACTAAGATCAAAATAAAAAACAATATGATCATATCAATAGACACAGAGAAAGTATTTGGCAAGATCCAATAGCGGGGCGATAAAATCCTCCATAAAATGGTAATCGAAGGAATTTCCTCAATATAGTCAAAGCCACTCTCCTAAAAGCCCACAGTGAGCATCCTTCTCAATAGGGAAAAATTGCAAGCCTTCAACCTAAGATCAGGACAAGTGAGACGCCGTTGCCTACTCTCACCACTTCTATTCAATATATAGATTGAAAGTCCCTGGCATAGCAATCAGGGAAGAAAAGGCGGTACAGGGCAACCCATTAGTAAGGAAGAAGTCAACTATCACTATTTGCTAGATGACATGATAGTATACCCGAGAATATCCGAATGCTTTACCAAATGCCCCTAGAAACAATAGATACCTACAGTAGTGTGACAGGGTTCAAAATCACCACCCAAAAGTCAATGGTTTTCCCTACATAAAAATAATAAAAGATTAGAAAGATATTAAGAAACAACCGTATGTCACTATTGTGTCACAGAAAATCAAATACTTAGGAATTAGTTAAACTAAAAATGTAAAGAACCTGTACAAAGAAAACTACAAACCCTGCTTCAAAAAAAAATAAAACGGAAACTAAATGGAAATAAGGAGGAAATAGATTCTCTGCTCAAGATTGGGAGTAAATAAAATAGTTAAAATAGTAATACTTCCTAGAGTTTTATACATTCAATATGCCCTCATGGGGATACCCACAACATTTTTTCAAATAAGTTGACCAAACACTCTAGGTTTAGTGGTGGCATAATAAACCCTTACAGATAGTAAAATACTTTTGGGGGAAAAGATGGCAGGATCACCTTTTCCAAATTTAAACTGTACTACAAAGTGGTAGTTACTATTAACAGCATGGTATTGGATTAAACACAGACCAGTAACTCAGGGTTGAGTGCCCTGATACATATCCTCACATGATCATTTAATCTTTGATAATGGAGTCAAAGTAATTAAGGAGCAAGGAAAACCTCTTCATCAAGTAGTTGGAAACTGGCTCAATTATATGTAAAAATAATTTGAACCTCTCTCACAACATTAATACTTTTATCTAAGATTTTCAGTTTTGTGATCTTACACATATTTTCCAATATTCTAATCTTCCATTATAAATTTTTATAGTTATTTACGTAAGTCAAGTTTCAACTGAAGAAGTTAAATCAGACCCACTATGTACCAAATGTAATTGTTCTGTGACGCTCCAATGTTACTTGTAAAACTACATAAACTACAGTACATTATGTATAAATATTTAGAAATCTCATTTTCCGACTAACTAATGAGAAAGATAAAACAAACTAAATTTGTGAGCAAGTTACTGTACAAATTACACCAGAGTATTGTATAGCAGATAAGAATTGATTATGCATCGCACTAACCTGGGTTCAATCATCAACACTAGTTAGTAACTTAAGCCCACCAGTACCTAAGGACAAGCTCTGAACACTGGCAGGTGTGGATTATAAATCATTTAATTTAAAAATGCAGAGAAATTTATTTTCCATTTTAAGTGCTAAAAGGCTATCAAAAAGTTTTATTCTCCTCTCTGCATGGTTCCATAAATTAGTGTTTCATTGATAGGTTGATTATAGAAGAATCTCACACACTCACCATTCTCAAATGTTAAATGAAACATGCCTTGGTAAAATTCTTCTAAAAGTGTAAATTTAGAGCCACTTATAGAAACTTGAAAGTGCTGTACTTAACTTCCCCTGAAGGACATTATAATATCATTACTCTGACTAAAAGCTGAACACATAAATATACGATTGCTGAGAATCAACATATACCTGAAAACAAGTAAGAGCAAAATAAGAAACATTTGTTGCATCTAGAATTCTCATGTAAATTTGATAGTTAATACTTCACATCCTGAAAGTCACAAACCAACACTGGGTTCCTTAATATCAAATAATCTCCTTATTGATGCTTAATAAGCACAGGGATCAAATTTGTTTTAAATTTCTTTCGTAAAACTGTTTAAAGCATTGTCACTGTTTTTGAGAAACTCTGGAAGGAATGTATCATGCATCTATTTTGAAAAGTAAAATTCATTTTGAAAAAGTACAGGTAAAGCTTTGTAACTGGAAGACCTTTTGTATTTGAAACTAACAGCTAATCTGTTTGTGTATTGTATGTCAGAAGATGAAACTAACCTGGATAATAGAAAATTCCAAGCTTTGTTTTTTAATTTCTTCCATGGAAAAGTGGGACTGCAAAATGCTTCTCCATTGTGACCTAGTACTATACAAGATATTTAAACTAGCACTCACTATTCAGATGAGCTTACTAGAGCCAAATGGCTGTATGTCAAATTGTTCAAGGGCATTTAGTATCTGGTCATCCAGAATAAGTATTAGTCTATGCTTTTAAATCAATAACTGATTTGTTTACTCCTTTCTTTGACTCTGTCTCCCCATCCTTCCAATACTAATTTCTCATTCTGTTTCGCCATATTTTATAAATTCATGTTTTTAAACATCTCAAGCATCATGATTTACAGCTCAGTTAATGGCAGCGTCTCACACACTCAAAGCGTTGTACCACACCCTCCACCAAATTGTCCACTTCCCACAAAAATTGTCACAGAATCCTCTAGCAAACACTGCCCCAGACACTAACCATTTTTAAGTCTAGACTTTTTTGACAAGTGAAAAATGCTTTCCAAGTAGGGGTTATAATGTTGGCGTATACCACTTAGGAAAACAAACATTTTTCTCTAAATACGCTTTTGTTGTTTCAACATATGGATTTGAAAGGATGAAAGGATCTTAAGGATCAAATGAATGCTATAAATATGAAGGTAAATATACAAGTTAATACTTCTAAATTTAACCCTGCTACCTCGCTATTTTTTTATAAGATAGCTCAAACCTTAGTTTCCCTTCTAATAGAGTGTGAAATGTAAATATTATTTACATAAATTGTAGCTTTAATGTTCCTTTTCAATTTTATACTGGGAAATGTAATAGTAATATTTACATAAAGTGTCATTTGCATTGTTCTTTGAATAAAGGTCATCATTCTAGTCCCATTATTAATTGAACATATATAGCTACAATTTCAGGCTATCATTTGTAAATTATATTATGTGTTGTTATCTAAGAAAAGCTCACAGTGATTTAAGATTCATGTTTAAACAAATTGCTAAAAAAGTCCTTTGATTTTCCACACACTTGCAGAACACATAAAACTGAAAATTTAAACTTATATATGACAATCTAAATATATTTGAAATTTTTCTTCACATAACAGAAAGAAAAGTTATAACGCCCTGGAAAACAGATACAATCTCCCAAATCTGATATATATCAACTTAGAGCCGAATTCACCATTTTAAGGACAATGAATAAATCTGAATAAGTTGTTATCACAAACTTACTTCTTAATCTTGAGTTGGTATATAAACAGACATATTTTACATATTACTACATACCTATGTTCAATTTCATATTATTCTGAATGTCTAAGATATTAAGTAGGATTTTTTGTATAATTATAGTAGCCACATTTCAAGTAAGGGGGAAATCAAACAATCTTTTCAAGATGTACTAAAAATGCTGTCAACTCACTTAGGCAATTTTTGCACAGGTTATCCAGTTCATATAGGGTTTTATGTAAAACTCAAGTAAAATTCTACCTCATAGTTTTATTGAATTTTACTTGTATTAATTTATCATTGATTTAAAATATTATGGATATTAAGCTATTTAAGTTCACACCCTATATTGTCACTAATCCTTCCACCAAAGCTCACACACTTTACCTCTAATAGCCTCTGCTCATTTCTTTACCACACTCTATTTTCACTTCTTATAATAGTAAGATTTTCACTGATTCTAGGAGCTACTTTTTTATTTTGCGTATTTCCAAAATTTCAGTGGGGCTGGCGTAACTGGCTAGGCTCAGAGTTTACTCCCTGGCTTTGTGCACAGGGATCACTTCTGTGTGCTTGGGCACCCATGGTATACCAGAGATCTAACACAAGTGAGCTGCATACAAAGCAATCTCTACCTGCTGTCCTATATACTGCTTCTACCCTAGATTTGGTACTTTTTGGCAGTTCATTTGCTTTGTAATTCAGTCTACATTAAGATAAACTTACTACCAATTGTTTTAATTTGTTATTTTCCTTGGCATAATCATTTAAATTACACACATTTCTGTTGTAAAACACAACTTTTGGGTTTTAATTGTAGAGGTTTTTTATATGATTTTAATGAAGTTTCTATAGCTCATCTGTTGATGGGTATTTAAATGGGATTCATGTGACTGATTATTGAGAATAATGTTGTTATGAACACAGAGGTGTACACAGCCTTTGAAATGAGTGTTTCTATGTCCTTCAATGAATGACTCCTAAGGAGCTTACTTGGATCGTTATGGATATTGATTTTGCACTTTCAATTTGGGAAGGAAGCTCTACTCCATTTTCCTAAGAGGAGCTAGCATTTATGCTACTTAAATCATGAACATTCCCTCTCGGTCACAACTCCACCCAGCAGACCAGACTATCACAGTTGAGTTTGCGTACCACCAGCGGTCGGCTACGTTCATCAATAAATGCTTTATTTAGAGGTGACTACAAGAGTATGCTACCCACACGGCCAGCCTGGTAAGCTGCTCGTGGTCATTTGATATGCCAAATACCAGTAACATTAATATTTAGGTCATTCTCATGACCTAAGATAATGGTTTGAGGCCTTTTAGGTTCCTGGAGCAAGTGGATGCCTTTGGCCCTACTAGCATGAGACAGGACATATGGAGATATTACTGGTGCCCGCTTGAGCAAATAGATGATGAACGGAAGAGAGTGATAGTGAAAGCCATGAAACCAAGAATTTTTTTCAATCACATATTTGCTAACTCATTTTTTGAGCCTCCTCAAGAAAAAAGGATTCTTACTAATGAGCCAGATAATATTTCTATTCTAGTTTTTTTTTGCTTTTCCCATAACTGCATGATTAAGCTTACTTTTCATATTCTAAAGAACCATACATGTGTGTTAACCTTTAAGACTTTTGCTAATTTCTGCTTGAGTTTTGATCACTATACATGTTCTGTTTTCTTGAATTGAGTGAGCTTTGATAAAGCATTTATATATAAAATCCTACATATATATATATATCATATATATGATATGCGTCCATATCTTCTGAACTACTGTGATGCTTTTCTGTTTTTGTGGTGGCTTGTTTCACTGTGTTATAGCTTCTACATTTAGAGATGACCCTGTTTTTTTTAAGAATGTGTTTCCTAGCAATTGACATGAATTTCCAAGTACATCTCTGTAAAGGGCCATAGAGTGTATCACCAATGCTTTGTTCTGTGCATTCTAAGATTTGAGATTTGATATCTAAATCTTAAATCAGTTTGAACTAATTTTGAAAACGGCTATTTAATTTGATTATACAATTTCCTTTTCCTTTCCCCTTCCCTTTGCATTATTTTTTTGGGGAATAGCATCCAATTACTAAGACCAAGAGTCAGTTTAAGCCTGTCCACACCAATCAACTCTTTCTTCAGCTACCTCCCCTTCCCTTCCATATCTGGTCCCTTACCATTCTCCTTTTCTTCCTCTCTCTTTTTTTTTTTTCTTTTATCCTCCCTAGCATCCCCTTTCCTTCTTTTCCATGCTCTCTCCATCCTTTTGCTCTCCTTCCCCTTCCTCTCTCCAGTTCTCCAGTATCTCTTACATTTTTTTATGAACTGCTAGAGAAACGTGTGTGACTTACTTGGAATCTCTATTCTTCATTATTATATAAATATCTTTATTTCAGGACTCAGTATTTTAGATTGTACTACTCTGTAGTACAGTATGAAATAAGACTGTTAATGCCCTCAATTTTTCTTCTATTCTCTCAATTATTTGGCTACTTTGGGTCTTTATTGTATCAATGTATATTTGATAATTTTTGGTTCTATTTCATAGAAAAATGCCATTGGTGTTTAGTGATTTGTTTTGGGGGAGATATGCACAAAGGAGACTGGGCTTATTTTTGTCTCCATGTTTAGGGATCACTCCAGCAGTGCCTATGGGAACTTATGCGGTGTTAAGAAATGTCCCATTATACTGTTTCTTTCGGTATGAAATAAAAATATATATATCTGCATTGCCTACTGCTGAATGTTTATGAAACACAAAAGAAAAATTATGAGGGCTGAGCAATAGTAGAGAGGATAGGGCTTTGTGCCTCGCATGCCGCTGGAACTGCCTTCATCTTTTCTCCCATAGGACCTCCCGAGCACCACCAGGAGTGATCTGAGTGCAGAAACAGGAGTAACCCCTCACCATTGCTGTGTGTGACCCAAAAAGCAAAAAAAAATAGAAAATTAAGAGAAAAATATGGATGCAACCTATTACAACCGATAACCAAGTCAACTAGACTTCTATGCTTTCATTGTAATGATCAAATGCATTTTTTAAAATATATGAATTACTTCACAGTTTTTACTCAAACTATTAATAGTACTTCATTATCCAGATAAAACTCTTTATAATAGATTTTATTTATTATTTATTTTTCTTTGGGTGTCACACCTGGCAGTGCTTAGGGTTTCTCCTGGCTCTGCACTCAGGAACTACTCCTGGCGGTGCTTGGGGACCATATGGGATGCTGGGGATCGAACCCAGGTCGCACAGGCTGGCACATGCAAGGCAAGTGCCTTACCACTGGGCCATCACCCGGCCCTTTTTTTTCTAATTTTTCTTTTATAATAGATTTTAATGGGTTAAATAAGAACTCAAGTATATGTTCATTTCTTTAGACTTTCAGAAATATAAAATAAAATGTGTTTCATATAACTTGCATCTGTTTCTATAAATGTTGTATTGATTCTGATTACCTATATTCAATTATGAATCTTTTGGGATTTAACCTTTAAATAACTAGTCACCTTGTAAATTGTATTGTTTATTTGGAGAGTTAAACTTGATTATGTATTTATAAAATTGTTGACAAAGTTCAAAAGTTCTATAAATGTTATTCTTAGCATATAAAATTATCTTTATGTTATGATCTATGCTTCATAATTAAAATAATTTTAAAATAAATATTTCCTCAAAACATTGCTCTTTCTCCCTTTGGGTGATCCAGCTTTTGGTGAGAGAATCTTCTTTCTGTCCTTCCAAAAGTCCTTCAAGTACTACCTTAGTGTCAACCACACAGCAGTTATCCCACATCCATTACGTTAATGCCTTCAAGATATTACCCTTTTCAAGCCCAAGGACTCTAATTATTGGGAAATAGAGTTTCACCTTAATATCGGTGTGCTTTATAAACTCTGAAAGCAGAAGGTCAAGGAATATTGAAATTATAGTATATGTCTCTATCTTATTCAGGGTACAAAATGTTTAAATGATTACTTCAACTAAAAGTGTCTTCTTAGGCTTTTAAAATATCATGTAAAATGTCATTGGGTTTCTTTCACCCAATCATACATTTATCATCTGTCAGTACACTAAGGCCCTTCTGGAGACACAGGGACACAGGCTCGGCAAACACGTGTGGTTCCCATTGTTCTGGTCAGTTTGTACTCTTGCCTTAAATATGCTTCTGTGTGTTTTGTAGCAAATAACTGGAAAAGTAGGATTTGATTAATGTTAATCAAATAAAATTGATTGCCCACAGATAATTTAAGAATTCTAAAAATATTTTATTTTCAAAATTAATTTAAGATATTTATTAGCCTATGAATATCACTGAAAGTGCAGAAATTATATAAACCTTTCAAAGCAATCATGCATTATAAAAAATTCATTCTAGAAGCTGAGAGAGCACAACAGATAAGGTGCTTGTAGGAGGCCAATGCAGGTTGTAATCCAGGCACTATGTATGATTCCTTGTGCAGTGTCAGGAGTGTTCTGTGAGCACAGATTCTGGAGTGATCACTGTGATCACTGAACACAGCTGGTGAAGCCCCTCAAAATAGGGTTACAGAATCATAATCTCTAAGCAAGTCTTGGGTCTACAAGAATAGAATCATTTATGGTTTTGGGTCTAAAAGAATAGACTCGTTTGAGGTTTACCTAAAGCAGAGAGGAAGCTGTTGAGACTATTGAGGACAGACACAGCCAAACTACCACCAGGAACAAACTGAAGCAAATTCAGCCCCAGAAACCAGCCACAATATAATCACAAGGAACCATTGCCTAATAAAACAGCCACTAAGAAAAGCCATAATAATTGAAACTCTGACTCAAATAAAATGCATTTGAGTATCACCAAGTCCAATTCTAGGTGTATGTAAGTATTTTCCATTCTGGACAACTCAGATATACAATTTGAGATTTCCTGCTCTGTTTCCTGGGCCACTGTCTTACAATATCCTCAAGTAAAACACTTTGTTTTGCTTAAACCAGATTTCATTCATTCTTGGATGACAGGGTTATGTTAACTAGCTTGAAAATCACAATATTAAATTCTGACTTACATTTCATAGAGCAAAAAAAGATGCAGACTCTCAGCAGTTTAAAATCAGACAGTTTCAAAACCTAAGCAAAGGAGATGAATATCCCACCAGAATCATATATGAAGTGCTTAAGAGCAATAAGACTGTCCAATCAAATGAGCATTTCCCATTCATCAGGTGAGGGACAGAGGCCGCTTTGTTACACACTGGCCATTGCTGATGCACGCATCTACATCACAGTATTACCTTAACAGCATCTCCTAACACAAGGACATGAAACTGTTGCTTACAGTGACTGAGGAAGCGGTAAAGGACAAAAGAAAGAAACTGAGGCTGGCTGTGTCTTTCTGTATGACTCAGTAAAGCAGAGGAGTTCAAGTGCTGTGAGCATAAGTGTGTAACTCTTGGTCCACTTCTCAAATATAAGGTATTCAAATTATATATTTAAAATGAAACCTCCCAGATAAATAAAATAAACTTTTCAAACCTTTTTATGTAAATATCTGTCTAGCCCACACAATTAGTCTACATGACTGCTGCTTTTATTGCTGACATCTCTTTAAAGAGTTTTGTTGTGGGGAAACTAATCACACTGCATTCTTGTTGAGTGTCTGCTGCAAACTAAGAGCAAGTGGCACTGAAGTAAAAGATCACAAAAAAGAATGTCAGAATGTTTTGAAGTTAGCAAATGGAAATAAGCATGATTAAATACACAACATTATACAAAGCATTTTGAAACTAATATATATTAATATATATATTATATAATAAATCTCTATATTTATATATAATTTATAATTATATAAGTATGATAATCTATACGCATATATAATTTATAATATAATTTATATATTATTTATATAATTTATATATAATTTATAATATATACATTATATAAATTATATATAATATATAATATATAATTTATATATATAAACTTCTTATTTGTTTCTTAAGTCATGCCCAGTAGTGCGTAGGGATTACTCCTTGCTCTGTGCTCTGGGATCACTTGTCGTGGAGCCCAGGAAACTATATGCTGTACTGGGAACTTACTAGGGTCAGTAGAATGCAAGATAAATAAATGTCTTAATGCTAAACTATCCTCAGGCCCAAAATTTTTGTTTGTTTTTGAGCCATACCCAGCAGTGTGGTTTTGCATTCAAGAATCATGCCTGGCCAGCTAAGTGGACCTTGAGGCACCAAGTATTAAATCTGGGCTGGTTGTATACAAGGTAGGCACCCTCCCTACCATACTATCACTCTGGCACCGATGGACTCAAAGTTTATAAATATCAAAACATATTTCTATGGGACCAAGGACAGTACAGTACGGATACAGATGTTTGTCTTGCATATGACCAATGATTATCCATCACAGAACCCCATAGAATCCCTGAGCACAGAGCCAGGAGTAAATCCTTCAGAGTGTGATCAAATCTTTACCTATAAAAACAAAAGCAAGGGTAATAGTGGATTGTATAGCAGGTAGGGGCATTTGTCTCCAAACAGCCTGCCCAGGTTCAATGCCCAACATACTATAGGGTCACCTGAGCACCAACAGGAGGAATTCTTAATACAGAGCCAGGAGTAACCCCTGGATATTACAGGATGAGGCAAAAACTCAAAAAAGGAAAGTAACATTTAAAAAACTTTTTGATTTTTAATTTTTTTTTTTGTTTTGGGGAAATCTAGTAGTTGTCTAATTTTTTCAATTATTTTATTTTATTCATTTATATTTAAAACTTTAATTGAATGAAAGTGAGGTACACAGTTACAAGGTTGTTCATGATTGCGTTTCAGTTATAGAATCCAAACATGAATATTTTTGTGATTGTATATCTCATGGTGGTATAATTAAATGTATTTAAAAAAGATTCAATACCCATCCTTTCACTAGTGTACATTTCCCACTAACAATGTTTTAAATTTCCTTCCCCTCAATCTCTCAAGCCTGCCTCTGTGGAACTGTTGTTTCTGCCTCTTTCTCTGTCTCTGTCTCTGTCTCTCTCTCTCTCTTCCTATCTCTGTCTTCTCCCTTAAAACAGAATTTATTGTTGACTGCACATTGTCTTATTTGACTATGCAAATTTTGAGGTTCTTCACTAATAAATTTCCTCACTCTTGTTATTCCTATGTATTTGCTTTCGCAATGTATTTAATTTCTTGTAAATTAATTGTAGCTATATATATATATGTAACCTACATATATAGATATTACAGGTCCCACATTATAATGCACTTGTCAAACAACTATTTTACTAAAGTGCATAAAATTGTGTTTATTAATTTATGAATGAATATTTAAGACACTTAAAACAATGTTCCACTGGGTTGCTTGTATAATACTAATGTATTTTATGACTAGCTTCATAGAATACATTTCTACAGATAAAATTATTTTCAAATGCTATACTTAATTTTAGTATGGTTCTGTTACAATGCCTTATCCTAAAAAGTCTATGCCAACTTTAGAAGGTAAGAACACCTGCCAAAGTCCAACGTTTTCTTCATTAATCCATTTGCTCATTTCTTCATCAAATAGTTATTGCATATTTACCATATGCCAGACATATTGTGGCAAACAGTTAACAGTGTGACAGGCCCTTGTCTGGAAAAGTTGCTTCCATTAGAAGCTCTTACTCTAACAAATAATTAGTTATTATTTTCCATAGTAGCTGATATTATGATAGTTTTCTGATCTGGAGAAAAATAGAATGAATTGCATTGGAGAAAAAATGTTGTCTGAACTTAGCCATTATGTTGAAGTATAAATACACAACTGGTAAGAACTGAAAATACACTTTTTATTTATGAACTAGGATATTGTTTTTGTTCTGGACCTACAAATACTTTTTGCAAAACATCAAGAGTACAGTGGGGAAACTATATATTCTGCTTTAGGATCACAATTTTGCATTGTAAAGCAAAATAACAGTACATATAACAGTACAAAATAATAGTCATTGGAGCTGGAGCGATAGCCCAGCGGGTAGGGCGTTTGCCTTGCACGCGGTCAGCTTCAGCTGCCCTGGTTCGATCCCCTGGATCCTATATGGTCCCTCGAGCACCGCCAGGAGTCATTCCTGAGTGCAGAGCCAGGAGTAACCCCTGAGCATTGCCGGGTGTGACCCAAAAAGCAAAAAAAAAAAAATAATAACAGTCATTTAACTCTTAAATCCTCTCAAATAATTGCTATATTAACTTTGTTCCTCTTCATCTTAGACAATATGCATTTGCATATCATTTAATCATTGTTTCTTTAATGACAGTAATAACAACACGGTTTTAAATTTTCCAGAGAAGTTTGAATATTTATTTAAATCCATGCAAGAATTTTTGAAGTTTATGCACAAAATTAGAGCATATCTTCTTAAAATACATATAGTGAATGGTGCAAGGATGGCATGAACCAGAGTCTTTCAATTGAAGGTATTCATGGCCATTCTGGCACACACATCACCAAAAAGTGATATGGAGTAAGTTAACAACTGCTTTCTCTTAGATGCCGGTGGCTTCAATAAAGATTTCAGGAAAATATAACATAACAATAAAAATATGTAGGGTCCAAGCAATAGTACTGTGGATAGAACACTTACACTGCAAGTGGCTGACCTGGGTTGTATCCCCAGCATTCCATATAGTCCCCGAGCACTGCCAGGAGTAATTCCGGAGTGTAGTGAAGAGTAACCCCTGAGCATAGCTGGGTGTCACCCAAAAAGCAAAACAAAAACAAACAAATAAATAAATAAATAAATTGTGTATATATGACTAAATGAACACCGATGAGGGCAAGAGAGGGTCTCATTAAGTAATTATTCTAGGACAATTGAAAATAAGAAATATACTGGAAAAACTATAATGTTATGTCACATTAGCTATGAATTCTTTGTGCTTAGGTACATATGTTGTTTGACCTTTATTGCAGTTAGGTGAAAATGTTTCTTCTCTGTAGCTTTTCGACAAAGGAATGATTTGCAATTATTTCTTACATTTGATATGAACACATCCATTCTTAAAACATTATAAACACAAATGTCCTTATTTCTCAATTTGAAGTCTGTAAATATTATTTACATACTTTATTATTGCTTTATATAGAGATTTTACTGAGAATCTCAGTAAAATATAAATATTATTTGCATTTTTTTTCCTTTTTTTAATTTCTGGGCTATATCCAATATGCTCAGTCCCAGAATATGCCTGGGACATGGGATGCCAAGGATTTTAACCCAGTTCTTTTGTGTACAAGGCAGGTGCCTTACCTTGTCTCTATTTACATTCTTTACCATTACTATTGATATTGTATTAAAGATCCTTTTTTTTTTTTTGCTTTTTGGTCACACTAGGCATGCTCAGGGTTACTCCTGGCAAACTTCCTTCACTTCGGCTGGGCTATCGCCCGGCCCCTAAAGATCCTTATATGCAGGTTATTTTGCTTACCTGTAAGTATAATTTTATGATAAATCATTAGAGTTAGAAGTAATAGATTAACAGCTATGATATTTAAATTTTTGATGGACATTATTTAAACCTCTTGAAAATTTGCTAAATGAAATACAGAAATTTGCCAATTTAATATTTATAAATGCCAGATATCAAATAGCAACAGATAATCTACAAATTCTGGGTTACTTATTCAAGAGAACTTATTTCAATAAAGTATCACATTACACAAGGTTGACTAAGATGTATTTTTCTTCTATAGACTATGGCTATATAATTTTTACTGACGCCTCAAGATTTACAACTAATATTGTCTTATGCATCTACTGTAGCAGCCCCAGCAATAGTGTCAATATCTTTACCCTATTTCTTCTTATAAAATTTTACTTTAGAGCTTATTCAAACTCTGTCTTGTGCATTTTTCAATGAAGCTGGTCAATGTGACTTATGGTGTAGAGGGGAATATATTAGATACTTTACACTGAACTCGCTTTTATTCACAATGTATGTGATGGGAGAGTTAAAATCACCTCTTCAAATGAATATTATTTTGGCAAAGTTGATCTCCCCACAGAGAAATTCTACTGCTCTATAAAACTGTGTTTCTGAAGTCACCTAGAGAGGCACATACATATTAGAAGCCTGTAAATCTATAATGAGGATTTTTTATAAGCGCCTCCTCTATTACATACGGATTAGATACCTTCATGCTTTCAGTCATGCTTATACAAAATACTCATTTAGTAGGAACTTTGTAGATAACATCTGTGCCATATATTCTAAGTAAAATCTTGAGAAACTAACCTGACCTGGCTATTAGTTAGTTAGTAAGAGACCATAATAAGAAATAACTTAGGGGCCGAATGATAACACAGCCGATAGGGCGCTTGCCTTGCAGATGTCAACCCGGTTCAATCCCGGCATCCCATATAATTCCAGAGCACCACCAGGAATAATTCCTGAGTGAAGAGCCAGGATTAATCCCCTGAGCAGTGCTGGGTGTGACCCAAATAAAAAAAAAAAAAGAAATGAATTAAAATCTCTATATATCTAGAGATAAAGAAACATTTATATTTTGCTCATGCTACCTGAAAGATGTAACACATACAACTCGCCTAAAATTCCATGATGCTATTGTTCATGATTGTTTTTAACCCAGGATATATACGAATATTCTGTGTTCATAATGGAAGGAAAGGGAAGAAGTGTGAAACCGGAAGTCACTGTGGTTTGTTTTGGTTTTAGGCCACACAAAGCAACACTTGAGGCTTGCTTGGATCGTTTTGCATGCATCTCTCTTGACTGTGTGCAAAGCAAGTGTCTTAGCCCTCAGTGCTATCTCCCCAGCTTCATACCACTTTTTTTTGTTTTTGTATTTTTTTCACAATTTTATTATACTACCATGGGATATACAATTCAAAGCTGTTTAAGCTCCCAAGGACACTTACAATATACTATAACTTTTGAGTAAATACAAATAGAGTGAAAGGAATAGTGAAAACTGAAATCAATGAAGTAGGATTGAATTTTAGAACTTCCAGTGGAGGTATTATACTCAGATAACTAAGAACACTGTTATAAAACAGAGAGAAATTGGAAAGAATATTGCAATATTGAAAAGCAATGTTTTGG